>VYZQ01067348.1:10261-22889 GCA_013400655.1 Mystacornis crossleyi | reverse complement strand
TTTGGAATGTCAGTGCAAAGCTAATTCTCCACACAGACCACGGTCCAACTTGAGTAGAAATATTTAAATGATTTTTTCTAGGGGAGCATTTGTTGGGTTCAAAGCCGGAGACCAGGAGACAAGATAAGATAATTATACTTGCATTTTTCACTTTTGCTACTCATTAAATGCTCATCTTATTTCATTTGACAAGGTAGGCAAGATACAGTCTCCCATTTTATAAATGTTGCAGAGGCATTTCTAATTTTTTACTCACACTACTTCTGAAATGAAGATACTCATTCAGACTATTTTGGAGGATCTGTTGGTTATATTCCTTTTCAAAGCCAAATAAACCTCATTGACAAAAATTCTGCTTTCTAGCAAAGTTTCTAGTTTTGGAACATCACATAATGTACAGAGAAGAGGATATCCTCAAGTCATGACCCTATTTCCCCAGTGGGCTTTCAGAAGGAAACAAATGTGTTAAATGCTCATTTAATTCCACTGACATTCCAAACCCCAGATAATCTACTTTCTTCTTTCAGGCTTGAGTCCTTGCTTCTAGTTTTCCTCAGTAGTGTGTGTAATTACTTTTAAATTAGTCATTTCCTTCAAGAACACCTAGTGGACCATACCTCATATTTATCTGTCCCTGTAGGGGACATGTTGGCAGAATTACACTTTACCAATATATGCATTCCTGTTCTGCACTAATCCAATATGAGATATTTTCCCAGATGCCCCCAAAGAACTTAATATCTCTGTCCATTTTAAACAGAGAGCAGAGATTTAAAGTTTTCTTAAACAGGAAACTTGTTTGGAAGGAATAGGTATTTTCATTTTCAATAGCTATTTCATTTTCATTTTACTTGAGTTTCTAGCCCATCATAATGTAATCTCTCATTTCAGAGGTTTTCTTGTCAAAGCCTTAATAGCCATGAATCAAATACTACAATTTTTCCTCACACAAATAACAACTGAAGGCATCAGTGGAAGAGAAAGCAGCAGAATGAAAAGAAAGATTGGAAAGACAGCAAGAAATGTCAAAAAAGCATGAAAAACAGCATAACTACCTGTGACAAATTACTAGAATGGATCTCAGAATCTGGCTTTCTTATTCTACAAAACTAAGAGAGCTTGGCAAGAATTTTTTGCTGCAGAACTAAAAAGAGTAAGTTTAAGATAGTCCTGTGCTTTTATTTCTAAAGACTGCTAAAGCAATGCTGACTTTACCTGTCTTTTTCCTTACTATGAACCGTATTTTTCCATTTCATCATTTTTCAGCCATGGGGCCTTCAAAATAGTTTTTAATGGAATTAAATCAATTTAAATTAAATAATATGTGTTCTTTTGAGGAAATTTATTTAACTATACATGGCTTTAAAACATAAATGACTTGTAGCCCATATTTGAAAGGATAACTGGCAATGACCATAGATTGATTATTGCATATTCCTACTTTCTCTCCCAGGAAATCCAGAAGTCAGGTGGATCCTGCAGCCTTCCCCCAAACACAGGGAGACATAAAATTAACCCACCTGTTTGTTGATCAAACTGGATTAAATAAAAAGAAAAAAAAAGTGTTTCTGAATTACTTGTCTTGGGCCCAGAAAATAACCTGCTTGACTGCTGTCATCCAGACTCAGTTTAATCAAAACTTACCTCTGGAGTGTAGTTTTGTTACAATCGATAATGTATGATCTAAGGGTATGAGAAAGACAGATTTGTAGGTGGATAGAAAGTCTTTAATTATTGATTTTTTTAATTATGAATTTTTCGTTATTTTTAATTAATTTTTAAATTAATAATTACTTAACATGTGGCTGATATAAAACCTACTGACTTCTGACCCACTGTGTTTCCAGCCTAGCAGTTTCAGATTTGTGGAAGGTAATATATAGCCAGACATTGGTACTGTCTTGCTTGATGAGGACAGGAGGTTTCTTTCTTCAATATCTATGGTAAAATGGGGTTCATCGTAATACTAGTTGGGGGAGTTGTTTTCTGTGGACTGTGAGTGCCTGTCTTGCACTCACTTGAGGGAGCAAACTGAGGCCAACATGCTGAATGTGTGAGTCTAGTGATGACTTTATTTCGGTCAATGGTTCACTTGGGCTGGATCAGCATCTATACGGAAGTCATGTGAATATTGCAATTCCTGTCAGAGAACCAGACCAGTCACTGCTGTTGTTTATTATATTTCAGATCTCACACAGCCTGGGAATTTTCTTAGTCTCCTTCTGCTGAGGATGCATAAAAAAATCATGTTTTGTTTAACGTTAAGGGGAGATGAATAAAGCTTCTGTTATTGGGAGGAGTTAAATAAAATGAATAAATAATTATTATTTGCATATTAGAAAAAGAAGATTAAAAATGCTTTCACGATTACTTAATCAATTAAATTATTCATTAATAGTGGGATTCATTCAGTAATAGGGTGAGCTGTCCCTGATGCTGTAATGAAAAGAAAATTGAATTAAACTATTTCCACTTTTACATGCAAGCAGTGCCCAGAAGCAAACAAGTTGCAATGTAGTTATTAGCTCCTTCCTGATTCAGTTACTTTCTTTATACTGTATTGTATATAGAAACAAATTAAAATTATTTAATTGAGGTTTTTGAAGTCAAGTACCTGGAAGTTAGGGAATAATAGAGGTGAACCTTAATTTTTGTCCTATGTGCTTGAATGAGCTTGAATGTGCTAGGATCCTGTGGAAAAGCTCATAAGGTAGAAGCTTACTACCCTGTGCTGCAAGCTTTTATAATGAAGAATTTCAGAGCAATTTCTTAACACTTATTCTTTCAGGAAAATAGTAAACATTTCCTATGTGTAATTTAAGTGTCATCTTGCCCTACATACCACATTGCTTCCACATATATAACAGCAATATTACCTCTGCCATTTGAGTATCTGAACCAAAGGACTATCCTAGAAACCAAAGATGGTCAGAAGAAAGTTTCAGTGTGTCCTAATTTTTTTTTTTTCTGTGACTTGAGATTTAAATGAGCTCCAGCTTCCTAAAATCTGGATACAAACTGACTGTGACCTATGGCATTTGGAAAGAGAATGTTGTTCCTTTTATGCCTTGCTACTCTCCCTTTTATTTTCTAGTTTATTAGGGATAGTTACTATTCTTTTATTGGAAATACAAATAGAATTCCTAAATGATGTATTTTGTGTTGCTTGGCATGCAGCTACCTTTTTCTATTAGTACGGGGACTAGGAAAAGAAGATGGCAATTTAGCTGTTTGCATCTTAGGAGAAGCTCAAAACATCATGGGGAAAACAGCATCTCTGTAACAGAGAATCTCCATGCGAAACACAGAAGGCTTTCACACTAGAACTATGAGGCGATGGTCTAAGTAGAAGGTTCATGGTTAGTTCCCCAAGCAGCATTGCAATAAACCGAGAAAAATGTTACTGCATTCTTATTTGCTGCTATCTAGAAAGAAATGGCAAAACGAGCTTCATCATTAGGCTAAAAAAGAGAGGGGAAAAAAGGCATCACTTCCAAAAATGGTATTAAAAAAGAAAAGAAATATTTTTTATTTTAAGTCCTGCTGGTAGATATACCTGACAACATTCCTTTGATTTCTCTGGAGTGTTTCTTAAGTGTAGAATTCTTAGTTCGTACAAACAGCGAGAATTTTAGATTGCTTCTTGGCTTTCACCTTATCAACCAACATTAAATACATGCTTTGGGAACGAAAGGGCAGGAGTGCTGTCACTACATGTCTGTATGTATTTCACTCAGATACCTAATTAACAACCCTAATTTACTGCAATGTTAATGGGGCTTTCATGTGATTTTGGCTCATCATTAACTTTTTTGGGTGTCTCTCTCAACCTGTCCCACCCCAGCTACCTCTTCCTGCCCCTGCATCAGTTCTGTTCTGTCATGGACATTTGTGCAGCTGTGCAGAAATTAAGACTGGGAAACTGACTTGTCTGAAATGACAACCATTCAAAGAAACCATTCAAATAAATTTTTCTTCTATGCAATCACACAGCCTTTCTGGGTGAACACAGGGCACTTCACCCAGCTAAGCAAAGAGTAAGGGGCAGATATTCAAATTACCACTGAATGTAAACCGATGTTTTTACAGCACCTGGGATATATATAGAGAATTCTGATTTCCCAGTAAAGTCAAAATGTGCCAATAGTATGCTAAGTGTTTGTTATTAGAATTAACTTATTATATACCTAATTGATCTTGATATTATTTCTAGAGGCTTACTAAAAATAGGTATTTTTTACACCCAGAAATTTTTAAGTATTCACTAACTCTGAACAGGGTGTAATGCCTAACACTTAATTTTGGTAGTTAAAAAGTAGCGTTTTGTCTTCTTAAACTAAGATCAGCATTTTGTTTAGTGTTACATATACATTTTTAAACTCCCTAAACACTCTTCTGTTACATGTTCAGAAAATGCTAATTTATAAAATCTCTGGTTAGAAGAAGCTATTTTCCACTACATTTCAAGTTTATTACATTACTTTTCTTTATTGATTTTTAAATTAATTCATCTTAATTCAAGAAGATTTGGTACACTAATTCTTATCTTTTCATTACATGGCAACACTAAAATTTTTGGTGTCTGGTGTATAGTTTATTCTCCATGACAATGGTATGATGTAAATATTCCTTTTCTGTAGGGATGTTTTACTGAATAGTCTGTTAAATTGTCTTGCTTCCATTTAATTCATATGCATTGAGAATCTTTAAAACTTATTACTTGTGATTTTTCATGGTACTTCTATACCAATGCAGCCAGCATAACAAATATAATTACCCCTGAGCTTTCAACAATCTAATTCCTGTACTCAAATTTTATAATTACTTAAAAAAATAAAATAGCTTTTCAGTGATTTTTTTAGGCAACATAGAAATTCATGTAAACAATAAGGTATTATGAGGAATGATAATGAGTATCTTACCTTACCTTCCTCATTCAATCTTGAATTACTTTGCTGTTATTAACCAAAATGAAGCTGTACAAAGAAAAAAAAAAAAAAAGAAAATATTGCCCTGTATACTGGAAAATAAATTGGAATTATCAATTCAGAATGCTAAATGACATTAACAGTTAATTACTATTTACCTGTGAAAATGGGATTGGAATATTTATGAATCTAACTGAACTGAAAACTGAAGAACTGAAACTATGTTTTATGACTTGTTGCATTCTGAATAGATAAATGTCAGCCAGATCATTGAAAATATAATCTAGTTGTTAGAAATATCCATTTCAAATGTGTACCCTTGTAGGTATTTTGATACTGCATTGAGTGAATTTCTGTAACTTCCAGGATATAAAGAACTTGATCTCAGTATTTAAAACATTGCAAATAAAAGTTTAGAGCAAGAGTAAAGGAAACAGATAAAGACAAGGTAGTTCAGTATGCTTGTTACTCTAATTTCCAATATGCTTCTTACTATAAAGCTTTCATGTTTTCCCAGTTATACTGCTTTTTGAAAAAAAAAAAAAAATAAAAAGGTAGTATGGAGCCCTAGCATTTTCTAGTTTGTAGTCTGGACATTGCAGTTGGCCCTGTATAATCAAACTTCATTCAAAGAATAGCTCCTCACGAAATGGACTTTAGTTTTGAAATGATATATTCTTTTCTGGGGATTCTTTAGCAGTATGAAACTGTATCTTTCAAAAACAATCTTCTCTGTGTTGATGCAGCAAGCTAATAAAAGCAAATAAAAGTTCTGTTTATGAAGGCATATGGCAAGCCTTATTTTTGTAAGATAACAAAACTTGCTATGAGGTTCATATATAAATAAAAGCCTAATTTAAGGAAAATATGAACAGTTGAGAAGAAATAAAACATGCAGAGGCTTAGATTTATAAAATCAGATAAAATATTATCTATATTGAAAATGTGGAAATGTGAACTATTTCCTTTCCTCCCTTCATGATTCATATACATTCATATGTTCCTGACTAAATGAGTATATATCTTCTAATAACCACTCACCTATTAATAAAACAGATATGATATGCAAGTTGAAATAAGAAGAATTTCTTTTCCGTGGCACTAAATCTTTTTGCACATTACAGTTAAATTAATGAGGTGTATTAGGACTTGAACACTGGAAAATAGAACCTAAATAAGCAAAAGCCAGAAAAGAAGAGGCTGGTGAGACTAAATGCTTCAAAAATCTTGGTGCATATTTCCATCCACCTGTGATATGGTGATTATTTTGTTTAAAGAATAAGCAAACCTGCATAGTGGATTGTGCATATGGTCACCATTAAATGACATCTTCACTACTATGATTTCATAGCATTTTCAGTTCCACTGTTGCAGACTGACTTGTTACCAGATGCCAGTGGATATTTAGGCCCATAGGAGCATGCCAGAGGAATAAAGTAGGCCAGTTCAATTTCAGGGTTGCAATCTGTATTTAAAGGTTTATACATTTAGGATAAAAATATGGAAAATTACAGAATTATTAGAAGGGAAAAGTGGCAGTGAAAAAAGGGGTGAAAATAAGTGGGTAATGGGTAGAATTTAAAAAGAATTTATCCTTCAAAATTTGGCTTTGTTTTAAATACACATCTATTACAAAGATAATTCTAATTTATTTCTTTCTAACAGTCACTGTTGCGGTTTGTAGTTTCTGCAGTGGTATAGCAAGCCACAAACCTTCCCGGAGAGCGCTGCGGGGCTTCCTTGGGGAGAGCGGCTGTTCCGCTTCCCATGGCCCTTCCGAGCTGCCCCGCACTGCTCCGGCTGGCTGTCAGCTCCACAACACAGGGGCGATAAAGGAGGCGAGAAGGCTCCCCGCATGGGGACCTCAGAGGATCTTTATTCACATGGTGACATGCTGGTTCCCAAAGGCAGAGAGAGCACATGGCAGGGAGCCAGGGGTTTTATATGGGGATAAAGGGGGGCAGAGAGAGCACATGGACTAATGGTTTCAGGGTGCAGGGGTGGTACATGGGCGGAATTGGGGTTTTGGGACCAACGGGGAGAGCCCGAGGGAGTGGCCAGGACTAGGGACGGGGAAGGGAAAACAATGTGGGAAGGGCAGGCAATTTAGTAAGAAAAGGAGTAGGGAAATACAGCACTACAAGTCACAGGTCCGGTTTACAATATTTTGAAAGCAAATTCAAGTTTTTTTTATTTATCTAGTTGAACAGTACACTGAAGAAAGGGATTTATTAATATATTATTAGGTTATTGATATTGCAAACGTGGTAAAGTGCATAATGGAAAGAAGAATATCAAGCATATATTTTATCCAGAATCTTCTTTCAATGTGCATTTTATCAAAGTCTCTTACGTCTTTTAATAGGGATTTTATTATAGAAACTGGAATGTTTATTGGGAGCACTTGCTCTAAAATCAAAAGGCAATATTATAATGCAGTTAGAATGCATGGACTGCAAGAAATTAAAAAGTGATTTGCTCTTTGCTTTACAACAGAAGTAATCTCTTCTGTACTGGAAGAAGCTGAAGTGGTTCATGTTCTTTGGAGCTGAAAGTTCATTGAATTCATCGTCAGTTCAGCTTCACAATACCCAGCTACCAAAGCCAGGCATTTATTATGTGTCCAGTGGCAGAGGAACACAAATGGTTTACTTTTCAGTGTAGACCGTATCACTCGGGCTTTTCCAAGTTACCAGATATAATCAATAAATCATCAGATCTAACATCTCCTGGATCTTAGTCTTTCTTAGGTAATGTGAAATTAGAGGCCAACAACTTAACTGAAATTTAATATGAAACATGACCTCATAATACCTGTAGCTACAGTGATATTGGCTAAGTAAGGATGCAAAAGAGACCTGGGCTTGGGTCTGTGCCTACCTATTGCACATCTCTTGGTAAAGTGGTAAAGAATGCTGTCATGTTAGTATATGTGTCACACTCCAGATATTTTGAGAATCCTCTTCATACTTATACAACCATAGTTAAGACTTTGCTTCACAGTAAAGTAGTGAGCAAACCACATCCCTGCTCTGCTATTTGGTGCATAGTATGATTCCTCACCTTTACCTTACCTAGTCTGGTACAGACTCCTTAACTCATGCAACCCAGTTCAGACATCTGTTGAAGAATGAATTGGACTCCAGCAATACCTGTTTCTGTCCACGGACTGTACAAAGAATTATCACAGAGATAAGTAATGTATCACAGAGATAATGTTACATGGCCACAGTTGCTCAGGTAGAGCATTTTCGAAGTGATGACATTAAAAAAAATTAGAGTTCTCTTCCACTTAAGGAAGATTTTAATCAGAATTGAGAGAGCCAAATGAGCAATTTAGACATAAAAGCAAGAAAAAAGGTTTTAACTCAAATGCTAGCTAAGGGTTGTAAGTAACTGAGGGAAGGAACCTGAGAGTTACATGTGATACAGATAAGCAGCAACATTACCAAGTGCCTTGTGGTCTAAAACATAATAGAAACACAAAATAAATTTTCAAATGCACTGTCTTCATTCTGCTCGAGGGGCAATTTGTGAGGGAAGGGTCTATAAGCAAAGAAGGAGTCTGAGAAAAAGTGATAAGAATGCTCTGGTATTCTTGGAGGTAAGAGGAAATAAATTTGAGGAGTCAAGTTCAAGATCCAGCCAAGTCAGCAGCAACATTCCCATTTACTTCATTAGGAGTTAGGATGAACAGAACTATGAACAGAATATGATAAAGGAAGATTTCTCCAGTTTTGTGATGCAGCATCTTATGTTTATGTACAATCTGTCTTTCACAGGGAAGGGCTTTAGAAACTTCATGCGATAAATAGAGTTCGTGTTTTTCTGAAATGCAAGTGCATCAAAGATGAAAGGTATAAACTTTTCAACACAGCAATTTAACGATACATAACTGTTTACTACAGACAACACAAAGTTATTTCAATGACATATTTTGAGAACAGTAGAAATGTCCTTAATAAACTCAAGTGATCACCTTTGAAAGTCTGCTCTTGAAACAATTCATGAGCTAATGCTATAATTTACATTGCTGTAACAGCAGATTCAGAGAGAAAAGAGTCTACTGAATGTCAACATCTCTTCTTTTATCATGTTTTTTTTCCTACAAATAATGTGATTCCACTTTTTTTTTTTTACTTATAGTTTAGAGCCAGTTCATACCTGGAGTTCCTAGAGCCAGTAAGAAAATAGAGTTGTGCCATTTAAAATATTTTTTTACTGGTGCTGTTTACTTCACCAATATATCTATCTATATATTTATCATTCAGGCTGGATGTGTCCATGTGTGTATGTACCAAAAATTTATCTATTTTTTCTCTCTACATGGATAAAAATGTCCTTTTTTTTTTTTTTTTTTTTAAGTTTTCCAACTGATGTATTGTATTAAAAAGCCCCCAAACCATAGACTGAGGTCAGTTTTTTCCTTCCTTCCTTTCCCTTTCACTGAAAAATACATAAAATACGCAAAATGCAGAATATGAAGCTCATATATATAAGCCCTTGGTGATCTGGGGTATGAAGCTTCTTTTTACAGAAGTAATCTGTGAGTTTTAAAAAAACAATTAAAAAACCATTAATTTAAAATACTATTGGTATGCATCAATGACTGCATCCTAAAAAATTCTTTTAAACTGTGGCTATATTAATAATTAAATATCTATGGTTGATATTTTATAATACAGATATTATAACTTGATTCTTAATGAATCAACATGTTGCTTAATTATGTTCCATAAAAAACTATTTCTTTATTAAATATAGAAGTGACCCAAACTTGATTAGATGGATTATATTTTCTGTAGGAAAAATTGATTTTAAAATACACTTGGAAAAGGACACAACAGAAGAGCTTTCAGTGGCTTCACAGAACTATAAAACAGCTGACCTACTTCAAGCAGAGCTTTTGAAAGTATGAAGTCATGCTGAGAAGGGCACATGTTTGATTTCAAGATCTTAGGAAATATCTGATTGCAAAGCTAATTCCAACCAAAAAAAAAAAAAAGGAAAGTTTGACTCTGTAAGACTCACTACCTGAGGAAATTGATTATAATATATTTATCTAAGCTATTGTCTGCACTATAGAACATCTCTATTCTGAATAAACTATATTATTTTTTAACCTTTAGGCATAAATAAATGTTTTAGAGAATTATTCATCTGACATATTTAACATCTTATGAGAAAGACAAAGTTTCAGACCAGTACTTGGGAGCAAAGATCTAAAATTCTTACACGTATGATGTGGGGCAGATTACTTGTACCCTTAATTGTTATCATGCAAAGTGCCACTGCTTGCTGTTCAGTATTTTTGTAAAATGTGCTGTGTATTATCACCGTTGCATTAGATACTCTACAAAAGTATGAGTTTGTTATTAGAATAAGTTATTAGGATAAGTAGGTTAAAATACAGTTGTTTACTCTTATCTTTGATTTATATTTATTTTCTGTTCCTTCTACATTTTTCAGTGCCTTTTGTATTTTGTGGAAAATATTTGGCTTACAAAGCTAATCAGCTATGCTTCCTTCAGTTATTATGCCACTGCCCATGACCTGAATAAAAGAGATCAATTGATGATTAAAATAGTTTGATCACCCCTTCTTTCTCATACCATTGATCTATTCATTACAAAGTACTTTTTCACATGTGCGGCCCTACAAATTGTCCTGATTTAATGAAAATTTAGTAGGTGCCTTATCACCCTGATTTTTTTAATTTATTGTTATTACTTATTGGTAAATTTGTATTTTTAAAAAAAAATTTCTCAACTTAGTTGCTGCTAGAAAAGCCATTTGTGGTTCCACTTATACTTACAGATACATTTATTATGTTTTCTGAAATGTTGAACATATCTGTCTGAGAAAAGTTACAAGGCCAAAACTGGCTTATATTCAGTGTTAGGCAATTGGTTAAAAAGGAAATGTTATGGTTGGTCTTCTTTGATTGTAGCTGTACCCTACCCATTGTTGCAGAAAAGCTTCTGAAGGCGTTGGCTATAAAACTTAAAGAGTTTTTGAATACCCAAATTCTTCCACTCGGAGAACTGTTAAAACTCAAAGAAAACTGTTAAAACTCAAAGAATTGGTAAAGCTAAAAAGGCAATCAACCACTGAGCATTATGGTAGATAGAACACTTCCGACAAACACTTTTTAAGAAGATGGTACCACTGGTATTTTAAATGTATAAATTCTTTATCTAGATATCATTTACTGGAAGAATAATTATGTAAGTATTAAATATTTATTCAAACTAGGTACTATTTTGGAAGTGAAAATATAATTTTGTTTTCCTTTTCTACAAAACTGTATAATTACTGCAGTCCTTTTCCTCAATGAGAGATAGTAGTGTTAATCTTGAAATTTGTATTTAAATGAAAACATTCAAACTATTCTAAGGAAGTTTTTATTAATGACTTCTGACTTTGAAGAAGAAACCTACTACTTTAAAGAAAATAGATATAATGGATGTTTTTCAAAAGGCTGTTAACTGGACATATATTTTCCCTACATTTAAATGTTTGAAGGTGAATCGCATTTTCTGAAGGAAGAAATAGCTAAAATGACAGGAAAAAAAAATTGTGTTTTCTTCAATAAAGTCAGGAATATTTGCATCATATGCAACCCATACAGGAATTCATAACCATTTTACTGAACACAATTTTTTAAAAATTGTATTTGACAGGATGTTGTGAATTCCAAATGTATGTTTATACAGATTATGCCAGAATGACACTTTTAAATATTAATTAGCTGTTCAACCATGTTGCATATCAAAGCACATCTGGTCTGCGGCAAAATGTGAAAAGAAATGGCACACCAGCTTTTAAGATACATTGATAGGGTCACATAGATCAGCTTGTTCCTATCTCCTCTCAGGGAGTTTCATCAGCATCTCACTTTTTATGCCATGATTTGCATTTTAGGAGACATTATAGCATATGCTGACATGCCAAAATTTTCTTAACAAAAAGTAGTTTTCTGAGTGATGAAGAAGATCTTCTGGATTGGAATATCTGGAATTTTTCATTCCTGTCCCCAGGGACTTTAAACTTGCATCCTCATGGGAATCTGACAGTTCTCAAGTTATGGACTACACAGGCACATAATGTCTTTCTGTTAAATCCATGCCATTGCACAGCCAGCAATGTGAGGTGCAAGGGAAAAAACTGAAATCAAGGAACAGAAGTCATGGTAGTTGTCTTGGTTTGAAAGATGGGTGTCTGCCAAGGAAGGCAGGAGCCTCCCTTGGAATGGAAAATGTAAGCCCCTTCCCTCCAAATTATTATAATTTTGAAATTAAAGGGCTTTTAGGCAATTATATGAGAAATAGGAATAACNGGTTTTTACTTATATATACACACACATCTATATATATACACATATGTATATATATATATAAGTAAAGAACTGTTTATATATATATATGTATATATATAACAAAGCAATAATACAGAAAACTAGCTTAACCTGACAGGGTCAGGATACAACCTGACACCCTGCCGGGCAGGGTGGTGGTAGCAGTCTGATTAGGTGGTGGCTGCAGTTCTCTTTGAAGTGGTAGTGTTGAAGCGGTGATCCTGTAGTAAGGTCTGGTCCTCCTCAGAAGGTCCAGTGGTGGTTGCGTAGCTCCTGTCCTCTGGGAATCCAGTAGGTAAAGCCTGCTCGTGCTGTTTCAAACTCCAGATTATATCCAGGTGGG
>VYZQ01067344.1:75553-95799 GCA_013400655.1 Mystacornis crossleyi | reverse complement strand
TGTCTCAGAAGGTTGCACCTGACGGCAACACTCTGTCTGTGAGTTGTGGTTTTAGTAAACCTTGGTAAGATTTGAGCCAGGGAAATGTGGGAATGTTGTGATTATTGAGAATAACAGTGTGCATACTACAGGAAAGTTAGTGAGGACTCTGAAGGACAGAGTGAACAAGAGAGAGAAGTGTTACGAGCATGTGAAAGAGAGGTGGTGTGGGTATCAGTATCTTCAGGAACTGGTCTATGCAGTCTTGCACTGTGAAGAGAACTCATAGGAGAAAGCTTACTAGCTCAGGTAGGGAAGATGTTTTCAGAGATTTTTCCTTCCTCTGTCTGAAACCTGATGGATATACATGGAACCTTTAGCACCAAGGCTGGTTTTCAGACAAACTTGCAAGATGGAAGGGAATAATTAAACATAAGGAGAGAGAGTTAAGGGAAAGGAGAGAAAGAATTTGGTTGAGAAATACGGAACTATCTAATTAGCCTAACTGGCATCCATCATCTACCATTTCCTATAGCATCACCACTTCCCAGTATCCACTGTACTGAAAGTCTGTGTAATGACAAGTGGGATTCAGGTCACTTCAAAGACCAGCAGCCGTACCTGCTGGCTTCTGATCTTATCCCCGTCTCTCCTTTGTCAAAGATAAGAAGCAGGAAAAGAAAAACCTGTTTTCAAAGTCAGGGTCAGCAGAGATGAGCACACCATTTGCATTTTAGTTTATCAATGTGGGCTAGCTCAGCTGGCAGTCTAGAATACTGATAAAAGATTCTGTAACCAAAAAAATAGGGTCAGTGACTGCAAATCATTTTCCCCCCTAATGTAAATGAGGCACTGTTGGCGGGGGGACATTGAGCGGGGGTGTCATATTTCATTTCAGTCAGGAAATACAGATGCAGGCTGGACAAAAAAGGCTCCTGATATTCCACCAAGAAAAAATTTTGTGAGAAAAGGGCCCCATGGTTGTCACATAGTCCTACTCCTAGGTGGTGCCTGCTGTATTGGGTCTACATGTTCTCCCACTGTTTTTAAGCTGATCAGCTCGCAGAGCTGGCTCCGTCCCTGGTTTCTGGCACAGAAACACTCCGTTAGCCCTCTGTAGAAAGTGAGACCTTTTAGAGATTGGATTCCTATAATCTCCTAAAACATAATCGCTCTTCCCTTTACCCCACACTTCCCATTAGCTCAAGCACAGGTTTGTCACTCCCTTCTCATAAAGCAGCACTGAGTCACTGAGTACAGGGTATTTCTTTATGGCCATGTGGTCGTGGAAGCCACTGGGCACATGCATTTGAGGTGTGCTAGCACTGAATATGTCTCTGAGGCAGCTCAAGGAATATACAGATCTGTGCAAAATATTCACCACCTATGTGTTTTGCCTTGCCTGAGGCTCCTGAGCTTTCCTAGGGCTGGGATCAGAGACTTGGAGGCCTTCTGTTCTCCTCCAAATCATAGGAAACTTACTCTTAAGTTTGAGTTGGATCTCACAGCTAAACCAAAGTGCTATGAAAGGAGGGTTGGCTTTTCTGTTCTGCTTAAGCTTTCTGTGCTTCTGAGTGCACCTCCAGCCTGTCAGGCTCACAGTGGGATTAGACAGCTCGTCTCACCTGATCCAGTAATTACTTGCTGCCAAAAGGGGTGATCCCACTCCACCTCCTCCCCAGCCATGTACCCCAGCATCTTCCCTTCCTGTGGCACTGAAGCTCATCTAGTCTCACAGCAAGGATTTCAAGGGACCTAATCCAGTAGAAAACTAACTCTGACACAGAGGGCGAGCAGTATTTCTGCTAGATTAGCTGGGGGAACCATCTAACCACAGGATCACATGAGCACATCCTGGGGGAGGCAGGACTGCCCCATGTGATGTCAGAGAACTGTCAGAGAGGTTGGGCTGTACCATCACACCACACCCTGTAGCACTGAAGAATCCATGCTTAGTGCTGTTTCACTCTCCACATCTGAGAAAATTCTTCCGTTCCTCTCTCCTGGACATCAGGTAAACTAGGAAAAACTGATTCATCCTCCAGCCATCTGACTTTCCAGAGATGGTCCTCTTTTGAATGGGAGCAATTGACTTTCACTAAGTCTCTGCTTTCTTATCTCTGGAATGTGTGTGGTATTCCACCACATCCACCAGTACATTCGGTAACTCATCAGTTTCTTACCTTCAATCAGAATACAAAATTTTACACACAGACGCAGTCCTCAGATTGTCACAGACGGACATGATGAAGAATCTACACCCTGACCCAGAGGATGTTAATTTGTTCCTGATCATATTGTTCTGGTACCAGAACAGGGATAAGCAGGTACTGAATTGAGATGAATTTACATCTGTTTTGTATTGAACTGACATATGTTTCAGTTTCCAGCACTATTATAAAAATTAAAATATCTAAAATATGCCATGTGTCATATTCTGATTTACTGGTGTAAAAAAAATCAGGTGTTTTAACCCTTTAAACAAATTTCCCTTATAAAATTTTTGTCACTCTCTACTCTGGCTTGCAGTGACCCTACATTTTTTCTGCATGTCTTCTTTTTTTCTTCTCCTTCATGCTTTAGCTGTTGGCACAGAGCTAAACCCAAATTTTATCAATGTGTATCCAGCACTAAACAGCCAACTTATTGTCTTTTAACTGTTCATTTTTAATTTTGTGGGTCTTGGCTCTGTAATCTCAGACAAGAAAAGTTAAAAGCATTGCACACTCTAGTCTTTTTTAATGTCTCGTGCATGAATATAATCATTTTACTTGGATCCAATATAGGTCTAAGATAGAAAACCGGAAAGAATATTTGTGAAATGAGAATTCTGTCTTTGGTTACGGTAATCAAAAGCACATTTTTGAAATTAAAGGTATTCTGTTGTGTTGGCTCATATCATAATACCTGTACAATACAACACAACTACTTTTGTAACCCTTTGATTTGTTTTTTGTCTAAAGTTTAAATAGTATAACAAAAGCTTGTGGGTAAATAAATGCACATACAGAAACCTTACATCATTACATAGGCTTCTAGATGTATGTTCATTTGGAAAGGAAAATAGACAACTATTCCCTAATCAACACCTTTTAACTCTTGAAATTTTCTTGGAGAGATACTCATACGTCTACAGAAAAGAGCCTCTTCCTCTCCAAGAAATTATGCCATCACTATGTCTCACAGGAAAACTTGGGCTATGGGGTCTTGGCAGCATGACAAAGTGGATGTATTTCAGACCAACACAGATATTTGCTGAGTGACTTATTTTACATGACTAAATGTGTGAAATTTTTTTCATAGGATGACAAGAACGTTTAAATAGTGGTCTGCAGAGGCACTGCTGCACACCTTGCTGCCTGTGGCCACCTCAGCGGGTGCTAGGAGACTTAGAGTGACTTCTACTCTCTTGCTTGCAGTAGCTCAGACAGCTCTGAATGAATCACAGGATTTCAAGAATTAGCAACAAACCTCGTCACGTGGGCAACCCCCAGCACAGGAGCTGTCAGAACAATGTGGTGACTAAGGAAGCTGATGTGATCCCTGGATGTAGAATACCTTCCGTAGGAGTAGAGAGGTGATATTACAGTAACATTAAGGGAATAGCGTGTCTTGTTCTGGTGCCCACGCTTCAGAAAAATTATGTTGACAATTTGGGCTTCACAAAGGAGTAATAAGAGTTACATGATATCTAAGCAAAGCTGATTTATGGCAAAAGACTCACAATCAGTCTCTTTATTTTATTGAAAAGGAGACTAAGAGGAAATCTGGTGATGAACAGCAGGTTGTGCAGGTTCTTAACTGCAAGGAGCTCTGTCATCCTACAGACAAAAAATATAGCCACATCCGTGGCAGGTGAAAGCTAGAAATAATGTAGCTAGAGTAGTTCAGGGTAAAGATCAATTAACTTTATCACAGTATTGTACTTGGATCATATTCTGGCTTAACAGCCCCAGGAGCCCTTTTAATTATGATGGCAAAGGTGTCAGGATATGTGTGCATTAATAATTGAGATGATATGCTGTGTAAATAGGGCCAAATGAAACTTCCCTCACAGAACTTGAAAGCGCTGACTGGGACATCTGCACTTGAATAGCTCTTCAGGGAGGACTGTGCAAATCACGGACTCTTTTGCTGTTATGGGGAGTTCCAGGAGACACTGCTTATGGCCTTCCCAAAAGCATGACTGTCTTCTATTCCTTCCTATGCCATCTCTGCCATGTTAGCCTGTAAAGCAATTCATCCTCAAAGGATGTATTGTAAGGCATTCATCCTGAAATTCCTTCTCAGTGCTGGATTAAGGGGAAAAGTGCTGCATTCATGTATTCGAGGAAAAATACTCCTGTGCTTCTCTCCCATTAAAATCAATGAGTTTTCAGGCTGTCGAAAGTTAAATACAGAGTTCAGACTTTTTGAATGCAGCAAGTAGCCTACAGATTGTGTCTAGGTGAAGAGCCAGTGGGGACCTTTCTTTCATTTCTTTGACTTCACACCAGTTTATTTCATGTTGTCTATTTAGATGCTAAGTGCTATAAAGTGCTAATTGTCACTTCTATGGATGTAGTGTTTAGCACAGCTGAAGCCTGTCTTGAATGGAAGTTCTAGATGCAACCTGAATGCAGATAATAGAAATTTATAATAGGACTTGAGTCAATGCTTAGTCTCCCATGCTGTATAGTTTGACATCAGTGCTGCTTTTTTACTGTGAGCATTTACAGAAGTTACAGTCTTTCCAAGAGGACTCATCAAATGCTGTGGTAGAAGGATTTTATGCTTTGTCTCATAGAAAATATTTTCAGAAGTGAACTGTTTCTTTTCCATGATCATGTGCTCAAAGAAGAGCAGAAGAAATCAGCATTTGCTAATCAACAACTTATGTGAATCTAGGTAAGGACTGAAAGGAAAATTTAAAAACAACTTTTGCTTATATGGGCACTCACCAGGTCCTTGGGTGCCTGCCCTCAGCTCTTTGTACATAGCTCTAGTTGCTATCAGGTCCTGGTTGAAATTCAAATCAGTTTCAGCATTGTTGTTGTCTCTTCTAATTGACTGTGTCCATACGCTTAGCTGGTGGAAGGGACAGAGGTGCAAAGCTGGCAGGAAGGACCAAATATTTTCCAACACATGCTAAGCTATTCAGAAAAATGCTATGGATGCAGGGGCCTGACATTGGACAAGCATTGGGATTCCCAGTGACCTGCCATGGAGCACTCTGTCAGGAGACAGAGACCTCTTTTTTTTGGAGGACCAGAGCAGTTGAAAACCACATTTCAGCTGGCTATCGGTGCTGTGCAGCAGCAGAAGCGCATGGAAAAATTCTGGCTGACTCATCCCTAATTCATCTGGCATCCCAAGGAACGTGCGCGCTGGAGTGGGATCCCTGGTGCTCCTGCAAGGGAGAGGCCTGCTACCTCGGCATGGCGTGGGCAGCCACCAATACTCTTTCAGCCAGGGAACCCTGCAGTCCCCATGAGGGGGGCTGGTCTCCCTCCTGCAGCACAGGGCTGGGAATGGAGCCCTGGGAGACTTGTGCTTCATGAGGATGCTTCTGTGGGGAACAGTCAGTGAGGGAGCTGGCCCCACACCCCGGGATAACACGTGCAATGATGTGAGGAATCCATCCCAGCCAGTTCGCTATTCGGACCTGCCCAGCTCTGTGTGCATGTGTGTGTGACGTAAACTCTGCTCTGAGGGACTCTGCTCTTGGTGTACAGCCTCCTGCTGGGCTGGGTTTCCAAGTGCTTCTGGCAAAGGACTGGCCAGGTGTTATTAAACCTTTATGATCTATTCACACAGAACCCAAAAGGTAGGCAGCTGCAACCCGAGGCAAAGTAGTTTTTAAATCTGACCTTCACCTTGGCGGTAGCTAAGCAACATATTCCATATTGAGGGATTGCAGTCACGTGATGAGGTTATTTTGTAATTATAACTGGCCTGAAGAGACAAGTAGAAAGTCTTGAGGGCTGTTTGAAAGAAAAACAGAAGAAACAGGATGAATATCAGAGACTGTGATTTGCAGTTGTGTGCAGTAGCCTGAACTCAAAGGAGTTTGCAAGATAATCTTATGGAAAAGAATGATGATAAGTATGAGGAAAAAATGGAAGACATGAGAGACAAAAGAAAGTAGATGTTAATTACTTTAGCTCCATCCATGCATTCCTTCTGCTGCCAGGCGCTGAAGACGGTAACTCCTCCAGCAGTGGCGGCTTCCACTAATTTTCTGAAGGGATGAATGAACTTGAGAGTACTCAAAATACCAGCGCTACAAAATCAGTCTGTGGAAAATCTTCCAGCATTAGTCCTGGGACCCTGTGGTCATCTACACAGCCTGGGGAGAGCAAAGAGCTGAAGTGCACATGTACACAGTAGTTCCTAGTACAAGGGCCTTGGGCTGTCAGCTGTGTTGCGATGCCCCAAGGTGCCCATAGATCAAGAGGGCTGTATGCCATAATTCTTGCCACAGTGGTTAACTTCCAGCTGAATGCTCTATCGGCGAGAGCATGGAAAAACATCATGAAACAGGATTCAGAACTAACCAGCTAGTACACAGGAGTCAAACACCTCAGTTACATTCAGAGCCTTCAAATGTATATCTGTTTTACTTCCAGAAACTGGATAATTTCAGGCAATTATCTTTCCAGGGCTGTAGCCATTTTTGCTACTCTTGATCATCTAAAAAGAAAAAAAAAAAGAAAAAGAAAAAAAAAAGAAAATACATGAGTAGAGACATAATCTAGAAAATGTGGCATGTTCTAATAATAAAAAACTTTGCCTGGCCAAAGGTAAGTTCCCTTACTACATGATGCTTAATCTCACACATGCTTCCATGGTTATTTTCTTGTCTTGAATCCAGTTACATCACAGTATTTCAGTTTGTTATATATATTTTCATCTTGTGTTCTGCCACTGTTCCTGAGAGCACTCTTCATTGCACAATTCTCTGTATTATTTATTTTGAGGCAGCTTTTAGGATAAAGAATTAGTCCTGGGATTTATTCACAATTTTGACATTGGCCAGCTGGGTGACTTCTGGCCAAGTCACTGCACCTCTTCACCACTGTTTTCCCAACAGGAAGTGTAGGGTAATAACACTTTCTGAAATCACATGGAGTTCTACAAATGAAGTGCTGTATAGTTTACAGTCTCTGTTTACAGTGATTTCACTGATATAGCAGACTTATGTACAGAATTTCCCTTTGTTTTGTTTTGGTTTTAGCAGATAAAAACTTGAAGACCAACACCTGTCAAAGTGCCTCTAAACCTATGACAGAACTGGCAGAAACAGACGATCTCTGAATGTTTCTTTTCCTCAGCCTGTTTAAAAAAAGGCACAACAGTAATAGAGACAAGCTTTTAAATTAGATGTTTGTGACCTATTTGGAACACGTACAAGTAATGCAGACTTTGCTCACTGTTTTGAATTTTTTTTCTTAAAGTGGCCTCTGCAGGAACAAATACAACTTTTCTTACACCTGTAACTATGTGAACCTTTGGTTTAGCCAGGCAGGGATGCTGCTTGAATTGCAGCAGCCCCAGGACATGGCAGGGAACAGCTGCCTAAATCTGAAAGCCTCACTGTGACACTTACTTTTCGGTCCAGCCTCAGAGTTCACTTAACTCCACACAGAAGGTCTGTCAAATTAGGAAAGTGTTCGGTAGTGTCTCTGCCTCTTCAAGAAAGTGCCCAACAACCAGATTAAATTTGTCTTCCAGTGACTTTCACATCCTCAGATAGAGGAGTCTCTAAAGAGATGCAAGTGCAACAGCCAAGTAATTTGGCTAGAGATGCATCAGTTAATTTTAAAAGATGCTTCCTCTTTCACTCTTTGGCATAATCTTCTCTATAAAAGAAGGTAAATTGGTACTAAATACATTTTCTTACAGAGCATCAGCTAAAGAAAGGTTCTTTATAAAATACACAGTCATGATCCTGTAATAGCCTTGTAAAATAATCAGCGTATCTTATCTCTGGAGTTCACTTTTGGAGTTCAACTATGTATCAAAAAAATCCCCCAAAGGGGGATATTAGTCAGATTACTATTGTCTTGCCTTTTCTTTGTTACCTCATCTTTATTTCCTCATTTACACACGGCATAGTTCAAACACTGCGTGGCCCTGCACAGCAAAGCTCTCCATTCCTGCTCAGAGACAGGGCCCTGGCTTTGATACCTGATACGCTATACACCAATGTGAAGTTTGATTTACCAGTGAGAATCCAAGGGAGTTCAAAATCCTACAAGTGAGACCGGATGATCATGGACTTGGACTGTTGTTTTGGAGCTGCTGGTCAGGGGTTTTTGCAGTATTAGAGTCGATGATTTATCCATCATCTGAGCCCTAGTAAACAAAGGCAAAACTTGGCAGTATTATTTTGATGTTTATTTTAAATGTATCATCTTGCAGTGCCAAAGTCAGGCCAGCATCTGCTGATTTTGTAACTGAAGTACTGTTGGTTAAATTGTTCTCCTTACTACTTCATAACTGTGGGAGGAAAACATGTTAGTGGAACAGAATTGTGCACCACAACAATGAATGCAAGTCTCATCTAAGACAAAGGACATGAGACAGAGGAATCAAATTGGAGTCAGCTGAGGACATCTCTTCTACCAGGCACTCAAGTTCCTCTAGGAGGATGTTATCCAACCCTTGAAACCTGCTTGGGATATTTCTTCCAGTAGAGCTACACCTGCAGTGTATGCAGGGTGCAGACATTTTACCACAGTCAAACCGTATCCAGCATGGTTACACTTTGTTGTGTTCTTGGCAGCACTGAAGGAGAATGATTTAGTGAATTTCTTTCATGTATGTGTTTGTAAAAGGCACAGTACTGGATGTTCGACGTCACCAAGGAGCCAAAATAAATATACTGTGGTAATGACCTTCAGGATGTGGAAGAGAATGTTCTATCACTTAATGATAAGTAAATAAATAGAGTAGCAATTCTGGCCTTGTTAATTTGACAGTGTTGTTAACTTCAATACAGCAGTAGACACCTGGCTCCTTCTTACCATGCTTCTAAAGTTCTACACTAAGCAGTGGACCTGTACAGTCCTTTCTTCTCAGAGGCTCAGCAACTACACAGGATTTTGATAAAATACATGGCTAATTCTGGTGGTACATTGCCCTTACTCCTTTTCCCACCTTCCCATGATTTTAGGACCCTTATTAAAAGGAAGTAGAGTTATCTTTCAGGTAGTGTTGATGCCCATCTTCAGGGCACCCCTTTAAAGGATGTTGCTGGATATGTGATCATTAGCATTCATTTCTTCAGAAATGCAGAGAACCCTCGGTTTCCAGAGCTAGAAAGCATAAGCTCAGATAACCATCACTTGGCACTTCTTGCTGGCCAATTTTTCACTGCTGCTTTCACACACATTTGTCACTGGCGGCTCATTAACGAGGAATGGTCAGTTTTTTGTTATAGCAGGGGGGTGCCCTAAACTTTTCCTGCCCTGTTTGTCCAACAATGCTTCCTGAGTTTGTTTTCCATTTCACATTAATCCTGCCTGAGCCAATATCAAGCTGTAAACACACACCTGATGATGGAACATTTAAAAGATTTGTGTGGCTGCATTTATATTCCCTGTGAGTAGACATGGTTATAATACTTCCTTTTCCTGCATTTTTCACTGTTATTCAACATTCCTATACACAAGACTGTGCCACTTTATGGATTGTGCTTCCATTTAAGTTGACAGAGGACTTGTATTAAAAGTTTGAAAGAGAAGTTGCTGCCTTCTCCACTATTAATAGTATTGCTGCTTTATATAACTTCATGATTCCCATAGAGTGGATGAATTATAACAGACAAATAAGCATCTCTGCCCACAAGGAACTTCTACTTCTGCATAAAAAGAGCTTAAAAGATATGTAGCAGGAAAGTTCGATGCAGAAAACAGATTGAGGTTTGGAGGGCAGAGAGAAAATGCTTCAAAGAGATAGCAAGTCTGCAAAGGTCAAATCTTATTCTAGAGATGAGGCACAGTCAATAGAACTAGGGCCAGCATTAATGTCTCATAAAACATACAGAAATTCCTGGATGAGCAGTGAAAATTGAGATGTCAGGAGCAGAGAAGAAAAGGCTATTTTCCTTATAAAGTGTTTAATTTTCCAAGTTTATTTCCTCTTGCCCAAGCTTTGTCTCACCTCTTCCTATGAGCCAAGGATGACATGTCACTGAGTCACATCTCACTTCAGCTGCATTGCATCTTCAGCAGCTTTTATCCCCACCTCTTCAGCATTTTTGCCAGTGCTACCTCCTGTTCTCCTTGCTCAGACACAAAGCTCAGGCAGGGTGGAGGGACAGTGAGCTTGCCCATACCCACTACCACTATTTCTGCTGGGTCACCTGTGTGCCGGGCTGGGCTACACACACAGCTTGGCTTTGTGGTGATCTGGATGGCACCGAACAGCTCCTGTGGGGCCCACAGGGGCCAGGTAAACACCCTTGTGCTGAATTGTATCAAATAAAGGGTTTCAGGCTGCAGGCAGAGGATTTGGAGAGTAAACACATGGTTTAAATAATATCCTGTCTCTAGAAGCCAAATATGTACTACAAGAGATCACTAGGAGCAAACACCTCCCCCTCTCCCCCTGAATTATACTATTTAAAAGGGCATAGATTAAAATCTACCATACAGTGAGTTTAATGTAAATATCTCACACCTGTAAAAATATTGTAAGACATTATAAAGGTTTCAAAGTCAAGCATCCATAATCATTAGAAACATGATAATTTGGATGAAGTGTTGCAGCTTTAATTCTTTCTGAGTGCACTTGCATCCTGGTAGTCTTAATTTTTATGATCACATTTAACTTTTTTAAGAACACAGAATAATTGATTAAGCTGGAACTGGTTTATATGTTTTGGTCAAATGTGCTGGAATGGGAGGGATGTCTCCAGGCACCTTTCTTTCTCCATTAAATGCTGACAGCTGAGGTGAGAAGTTAGGTGAGAAGCTCAAAGTACTGGTCAGTGAAGTGATTCATGCTTCTGGTACTGACACAGAGCACTCTTACTGGGAGTACTACTTTTGTTCCCAGTAAATTTCACCACCAGCTGACCCATGACCGGTGCCAGCCTTGCACAGAGAGAAACTGTAGTGCTTGATGGTTCCTGGTTGGCTCTCACAGTGTGTCACTCACTGACTAAGAGGCCTGGGTGGCCCAGAAACCTTACGCCAATCAAAAACTGAAACACATCTCTTTATGCACTAGTTTGTACCTTTCTGCGGTATGGCGACAGCTTTTGAAAATGGATTTTCAGGTTCTTCATTTTAGCATGGACCCTAAGGTTGTTGCAAACAATAAAAATCTAACTTAATTAACCTAAGGGTATGAATTTCTTATGGGATTTGCCGTGCTCTCACTAATGAGCTGGTTCTCCAACACAACTTCATGCTATTGCTTAGTGTTGGAGGGGCTGACCTCCACAGCGTTGGGCCTCCTACAGATTGCACCTTTGGAAGGGTGAGTTCAGAGCACGGGATGAACGCTATAGGTCATATGAATTTAATATGGAACTCCAGTAAGCTCACGAATTGCTACAGCTGTGCTGTCACCAAGCCCGACGGCTGAGTGCAATGCACTGCACAAAAGGAGGTCTTTGCATTCGCAGAGTTTACTCAGAGTTGCTTGGCACATCAACAAGGTAACATATTCACTAGAAGAAATAAGGACTCTCTAACACAAGGGCACAATATATTCACTAGAAGAAATAAGGAGTCTCTAACGAGTCTCAAGCAAGTTTATCCTAGAACAGACCATTAAAATTAAGTAAGCCACTTGTTTATCAAGAAGTTCCTTTAATTACCAAGAAGAAGCCAAATGTGACAAATCCATCACAACACTGAATTGTTATTTTACTGCAAATTTTATGTTTTAAAATAAATTCCCCTCTACCATGAGACCTGGGAGTACAGACAGTATTTGCCTATTAGCAAGCATTGTTATGCATTAATTACCTCAAGAAACAGAAGAGTGAAACTGAATTTAGCAATATACAATGGAGCTTTCTGAGATGGAAAGGATTCCATGCTTTTCCTCAGCCCTTCTCAAAATATACCAGATATATTAAATGTGAGGGGACCTATATATACAGATTACTGTTTGTTTCTCTACAAAGCGGTAACAGCAAGAAGAACACTGTCAGGTCAAATTAAGGGTTGCTGATTTTTATTATTTCACTGCAAATTCTTCAACACTTTTTTTTTTTCCTCCGGGAGTCAAAGTCAAGAGACTGCAGTAAGAATCCTACCTTTTATATTTTTAAGCAAGCTTTTAATTTTTCTGTACCACGAGGCTTGTAGATATGAAAAGAAAGTCTCCTAAAAACTCATAAAACAGATGGCAAATAACCAACCACCAACCTATCTTCTCTAAATGTCTTATTTTTAAGAAAATGGGCTTTTAAGCCAACTTCGTTTGTGGGTGGGCATTGACTCATGAGTTTTGAACACTCACTGTGGCAATGTAAATCTGGATCAAAACTTAAATTCCATGTTTCAAAAATAACAGTTGGAAAAAAAAATTTAAAGCAACAGGAGTGCTTGTATTCCATTTAATTTTCAGACTATCCAATTTAAAAATGTATTTTCAAATCACTTAAGCATTCCCTGGCACTGCTGCTAGTCAAAACACAAGAGAAACCTGTTAGTGTCTCAGTCACAGGAGGTTTAATGAAGAGTTTAAGCAAGGACCTGTCAGGAATGCTCATGGCATAGCAGGTCCAACCATGGAGGGCAGGGGAGGTCAGATCATCCCTCAGTTTTTCTCAGCTTTTTGATTCCTAGAAAGGAAATTATTATTGAGACACTTCAAAGGGGGGCAATGTCATGCAGCTATGACAAATCAGTGATGATACTGTGGTTTTTATATACTGAAAATTTTTATGTCATATTCTATAATATCCTCACACAGGTAAGTTCATAAGGTAAGAAAAAGAAGCTGTCAATTAGATAAGATTCAGTCAATTTCAAGCTGATTAAACAATATTGTTGATGACAGAAGTTAGCATAGGTCTGGCTTGGCAAACAACAATAATTGCTGATCATAATAATAATACGTACTAGAACAGGAAGCTACTCTTCCTCCAAGCTTCTGAGCATATACACTGCAATCATGACAGCATACGTAATGGCAAGTTAATCTTAAAAACAATCACCTGCAAAATCATGACCTTGTTTGAAATATTTTAATTGCTCTGTCATGCAAGTATTCTCCAAGGTTACTATGACTGAACAAAGTCAGAGGAATACTTTGCACTTTGTCAGACAATGTGCTTTGTAGACACGTTTTTATACTTTTGAAATAAAAGGAGGCAACAGTCTGTACATCCTACAGGCTTCTTGTATATTTAACGTATTCCATAAATCATTACATAGTGACTGGACACGTACAATAAAATGCTACAATCTAAAAAGGGCAGCAGGTTTTCAGGATTTCAGATTTCAGCAGATATTCAGGATTCAATGCTAACTTGTTTCCCTGGAACAGATGTAAAAGAGACAAACTACAGATTGGTAGGAGTGGGAGCAGCTACAATAGCTGAAGATTATTAGAACACTGTGTTTTCACCTGACAATTTCACATCACTAAAGTCCATTTAAAATCTACTTTTGCCACTAAATTAACATGTGGAGCATTTGAATTTGTGTGTGTGACAGATACAGAGAGGAAAAAAATAGTTTCTCATATGTAAGCATCTCTTTTACTGAAGAGCCAAGTGAGCTAAAGAAAAAAGAAAGACAAAACTCTATCTGTGTGCAGTTCCTGAAGCCTTACTCATCTCACTTCCTGATTCTTCTTTTTGGCCTCCTTTCCCTGAGGGGCCTCCCACCTCTATAAACACCATAACAATAATTATCGCGTCAGTGGAGACTTAAACATTCTTGAGATCCTAACATCTAACAAGTACAGGACATTTCACAAAGGCCTAGCCTGGCTTTCCAGAAGTGGGTCAGCTTGACACATCCCATGTGTTTCTGAAAGCCTGCAGTCTTTGAGCTTGCTCATCTATGGTAATGGGCACCCTACCAATGCACGGGCTGGAAACAAAACTGCCTGGTTTGCCAGGGGAACTTTGAATTGTTTACTGAAAGCACATAACTCTTAAATTTCCATCCTAAACATCACAGAGAGGATGTCCTATGGTGCCTGGTGACACAGCAGTTTCCAAACTCCGCAGTTTTGTGACCCACCTGCCCCCTGTGAGCTAAAAGGGTGCTGGAATTCCTCCAGCTGCATGCAGGAGTCAGGCTGCTGATGTGCCCAGCCAGAGTAAGACAAAAGGGAGCGCAGAGTGTTTCCATCCATTAGTCCAAGGAGGCTGCGTGGTGAGCTCTTCTCTTCTTTCATTTCATCTCCTCCTGTCCTTCAGCCTCACTTCACTTGGTTACATACCACAACAGGATTTTTCAGCCCTGGCTGATCTGGCCAAACAAACTCTTTTCCCATAGAAATTCTGGCCACTGTGGGGTTTTTTTCAGTCACCCTTCAATAGTTTTTCTTATATTTCAACATTTAAATCATGCCAACTTGCTTCCACCCTCGGCAGAAATTCATGATGACTCAGAAATGGATCTTGTCCTGCTAGCTGAGAATCACTTCTCTAATAGTGCTATGGTTTGATATCTGTTTTCACAAAGGGAATAAACCAATGTGTCTCATCATATTTTCTATCCTGCCCCCACATAAATTTGTATTGTGAATAAAACACATTTTATTCAGCTTGGAGGAAATTTTATTTTTGAGCACATTTTGACATTTTAGTTAGAATACGATGCTTGTACAGTAGCCCAGGCAGCGGAGACTATAAAATCTTCTATTTATGATCTATTCCAATGAACAGATTTTCAGTTCTCCCTAAACTGACTTTAATATTAAGGAAAAATACCACGACATTGTGCACCAGAAAATGATCCAAAATAATTGTTCTTCAGCATGGAAAGATGACACGGTAAAGATCTGTGAATAGTTACTTTGGAAGAAAAGCATGAAGTTAGCTATGAATAAACTCTCTAAATTCATTAACAAAATACAAAGATATTTAAAAAAAAAAAGGACTGCAGAGATTAAATTTGGTGAGATTTTGTATAAAGAGTGAATCATACTTCTATAAAACTTGGTGTTCCTGTAGATCACTGTGTTCATGTACAGACCAGAAAGGTAAGAACAGAATAAAGAGAACAAGCCCGATCCCGCTGTGTATAAATGCTGATGTTCAAGTACCAAAACTAAATGAATACAGATATATATCTATATCTCTCCCTATATATTGTGTGTGTTTATATATATATAAAAATACCACAACTGAAGCATTGGCAAACAAGTGAGATTTCTAATTGCTCTTGCTCTAAGATAGCACAGGCATAGTTTTGAGTCATACAACAAAATTATTTCTATTAGTGGATTGCTCAGCTTTATCAAAGCAGAAGCACCGTGTCATGGGTGAGCAGCAATATAGTAATACTGTAAATTGCAACTGGATTACCATTTGATTCAACAAAGTTAATAGGTGATGATGGCTTATAATTCATATGTGATTCATTTTGGCAAGTCTTCCATTTGTAAGTTCATCAAGCCTATCCGATACATAAGCAAGTAAATTAGCAGCGGGAAAAAACAGTCCAAAGAGAAAAGGGCTCAGCAAAAAAACCCTCCAGGTCATTTGAAGAGATCTATCTTTCAAACTGTTGAAATATCATTGCTTACTTCTTAGTGGTTTTCTTTTCTTGCTAGGACCAGTAATTCAGCTCAGTAGGCACGATAATAAATAACACACTGCTGATTTCCAAGCAGCTTCTAGAAGCAGCGAAAATTAATTCCAAAACAGTTACAAAGAAACTACACATTGGAAAAACTTAACTGGGAGGAATACTAAACAAAGAACAGCAAACAGTTACCATCACTACAAACGAGAGAGATTAAATTTCGGAGAAGTGGCTGGAAATGTGTCAGGCTGGCAGCCGCAGCACACGCACTAAATTCATGCGCAACTAGGAGGCTTGGTCCTACAGCGGGGACAAAGGACACATACAGAAATAGACTCCCAAGGAGAATCCTGCCTCTGTTTCCTGATGACAGCCAGAATGCTATCGGCATCACTGGCACAGATGGCCATAGCCCACTTACTCACTCTTAATGAAAACACAGAGAGCAGCCAACACAGGATCCAGGAGCTAAATTAACCTCTGCAACATCAAGGCTGTGCACAAAGCTCCGCTGTGAGAAGAAGATGCACTTGTGCCATCGGGACAGTTTTATTCTTACTAGTGCCTGCCTGAAGGGTGTCAAGTGGGGGTTGCTCTCCCCTCTCCTCTGGCTCTGGATTCCCCACGGAGAGCGATGGATGTCCTGACTGTGAGCTGATGCCCACGCAGCATGGAGGATATGGCTCCTGGACTGATGGAGTGATCACCTGCACTCACTTTAAAACCCATGTTCAACACGTTGACTCCCTGTTGACAGGCTCAACAAGAGGACAAACAAATACCCTCAGTGCCTGGAATGCTTGGATTGCATTTTCTTTGGTTGAAATGGTCACTTAAAGTAAACATAAATGAAAACCAAGCATACAGAAGAGAATGTTTGCATGTGAATGTCAAAATTAGGCCTAACAAAAGGGAGGGCTTTGCTTTCTGGAAAGCTAAATAATCTCTAGCTGATCCATCTACTGAAATTCTTTGGAAGTGTCAAAAAAAACCCCACCCCCAAAAAAACAGAGATTCTGGTGAACTAGTCAATGTTTTACAGTGTTTGAAAAGGCCTTTGATTAACTCTCTAAGCCAGAGACTCAAGCAGCTAAATAATCAGTGGGCAAAAAGAAAAGTACAATCATGGTTCAAAAACTGGAGATGGAAAACAAAGAGCAGAATTGAGCTGTGTGTTTCTGTGATGGCGGAAGGTTAACGCCAGCCAGCTTCAGGGCTCTGCAGCAAGTCTCATATTGCCGCTGTATTTACCACTGATCTAGAAAGAGGGCTGTATTGTGAGATGGCAACATTTGCAGCTGTCATAATTATTTCTGCTAAGCAAGACAAGAGGGGACTGTGATGATGAGGAAGTGCTAATGAAACAGAATGCACCATGTAATGGTGAATTAAGTTCAATACTGAAAATGCAAAACAACGCACATTGGGGAGGAACATGAGTACTGCTTCTAAATCTGACAAGCTCCCATTCATTTACACTAAACCAGAAAGTAGAAAATTGGCATTTATATAAATATCTGTGTGCTATCGCTAACCCTCACGAAGCTGTAGTCGGAAAACAAGTTAGTAAAACATAGGAGGAATAAATAACATACTGGTTAACACCAAGTATTAGAGTACTTCTACAAAACCTCTGGCATAGTGTGCAGTCTATCCTTACTCAGAAAAAATAATGTGAATGTGTTTGTCTAGGGGCATGTTTTGGAGAAAAGACTTTTATAAAAAGCAATGTTTTGTTACACTTGGATTATTTCTCCTTGGAAGGTGGCAAAAGATGTGATAAAAGCAACCAGAGTAGCAAAATAGGGAATAGTGTCAAGAAGTGCTGAAAAACCTGCTTTCCTATCTTACTGCTCAAGAAACAGGAACCTGATGGTGGCAATTTCAAATGGGTGACATGAAGCATTTTGGCACAAATGCTAAGAGTGAGACACAACTGAGGAAGTAGACATGGCAGAAAATTTATTGACAATCACTAAAGAGTTAAGAAACATCTACACTTATGAACATAACAAAAGTATCTCTCAATGCCTATAGTTAGCCAAATACTGTATTTTTTAAAAAAATGTAAACTACTAAGCTTTGTGACTTACAACAACCTCTAGATATTAGAAAGCAAATTTATATATAGTGGGAGATAGCCTACCAGTGCCAGGGTAATCGGCCCTCAGGCATGGTTCAGTGTGTGTTTCAACAGCCATCCTAGGCACTTGTACTCTTGTACAGTTTGCAGCTCCTCCTGATAGGATATTTTTAGATAACTGCATTTTGTCCAGCCATAAATGCTATTATACATCACGAAGCAGTCACATGTGACAGGATATTTTGGTACTACAGGTGAGAAATGTTTAGCTTCATACAAGCCTTTGTGAGTGTCACACCTGCATTACCTCACACACCATTTCACACAGATGAAGCATAATTAGCCTCCTCTATTTCCTGCTTCTGTGCCTATGCTCCAATATGCTGTCAGCTGGGAATGGGTTTGTGAAGTGATCAACATTTCAGGTCCATAGAATCATGGAGTTGTTAGGTTTGGAAGAGGTCATCCAGTCCAACTTTCTTGCCAAGGCAGGGTCACCTAGAGCAGGTGACACAGGAACAGGTCCAGGTGTGTTTGGAATGTCTCCAGAGGGAAACTCCACAACTTCCTCAGGCAGCCTGTTCCAGTGCTCTGCCACCCTCAATGTAGAGTTCTTCCTCATGTTCAGGTGAAACTTCTGTTTTAATTTATGGCCATTGCTCCTCATCCTGTCACTGGGCACCACGGAAAAGAGTCGGGCACCATGCTCTTGACACCCAGCTTTGAGATATTTATATGCATTTATGAGATCCCCTCTCAGTCTTCTCTTCTCCAGACCAGACAGGCCCAGCTCCCTCAGCTTCTCCTAAGAGAGATGCTCCAGACCCCTCATCATCTCTGTGGCCTCTGCTGAACCCTCTCCAGAAGCTCTTTGTTTTTCTTGTACTGAGGAGCCCAGAACCGGACAGAGGTTCTGGACTTGCAAGTGACATTCCCTTCCTTTTCTGATGTTTTCCAAGGCAAGCTTGCCAATCTGTAAACCATTTCTCTTTCACTGCTGCCATGTGAATATATTAGTGTGGGCAACCACTGAATAACCAGCGACATTAGGCACAAACAAAACCACCCCACAACACACAAACCAAAGAAGGAAAACAGGCCCCGAACAAAATCCCCTCAGAAACACTGCATTGCTCCTCCTGTCCTCCTGAGCTGAGGCATTCCCAAGCTTTCCCACCTCTGGGAAATGCTCTCAGTGGCATTTCCCCTTGGCAACTGTAGTGTTGGACACAAGGTGTGGGCAGCAGACCCGCGTTGTGGGTCAGGAGGCGCAGCCTCCCTGGCATCACACACCAGCCTGTCTCTGTCTGTTTTCCCCACCCACCATCCCCAGTCATCCCCAATGGCAGCAGAGCCTGCTGGGATGCTGCCTTCTCCTTCTCCTCCAGCTGAGAGTTATGACCCGCACGGGAAGGCAGGGTAACTGAGGTTCTTGTTAATAGATCACTTGGGGTGGATTAGAGTGAAATGACACTGAATGACTCGTTTTTACATATATATATGTGTGTGAGAGTGTGTGTGTGCGTGTGTGTGTGTGTAGTTTACAGTCTTTTACAAGAATTGTAATTTGGTCCGACACTGCTCGTGGGTCGTGCCAACTGTTCTGAGCCCAGGTCATGGTGGGAGGAAAAGGGCTCAGCATTATGGCTGTTTAGTATCATCAGCAGGGGACAATCTCCATTGGACTCACTCCGGATGGTCACTTCTTTTTAATCGGTCATTAACCCACTCAAGGTTAATGTCTTTCTCCCCATTACCCCTCTGAGAGTCAGCTTGACTTTGTCATGGAGAAACCTTTCAACAGGTCCGGGTTACATCAGAAAACTTTTCAACAGGTCTGATGTGCCCAGGTCAACACCGAGAGGAGAATTATCCTTACAGTCTCATGACTGAAATATCAGTGACAGGACTCGAGGAAACGGCATGAAGCTGAGCCAGGGCAGGTTTAGGGTAGAGATCAGGAGGTTCTTCATCCAGAGGGTGGTTGAGCACTGGAACAGGCTCCCCAGGGAAGTGGTCACAGCACCAAGCCTGAGAGAGTTCAAGAAACATTTGGACAAAACTCTCCAGCAGCATGTTCTGATTCCATGATAATTTCATAGTGAGGGGGCAGTCACCATGGGGCTGGCCCTCGGCGACAACACCCTTCAGTAACGCACTGAGGGTCAGAGTCCCTTTCCCCACTACCCTCGGGGGGTCGGTCAGACTACCTGCTGGAGAAAAGCTTGCGACGGGTCCGGGTCACGCCAGAGAGCCCTACAACAGCTTTGGACCGCACCGATCACTCCAGCACCAGCTCCAAGGGAACTTGTGGATGGCGCCAATTCAATTCTCCTGCAAATCTCCCCTCCCACGTCGCCCGCCTCACTCCGCGCCTCGCGCCGGCCGAGGGGCGGAGGCCCCGCCCCGTCGCGAGCGCGGGAAGGAGGCGGGGCCGGGCCGCGGGCTCAGCTGACTCGGGGGCGCGCGGCGGC
>VYZQ01067344.1:0-19394 GCA_013400655.1 Mystacornis crossleyi | reverse complement strand
TGGCCCTCACGCAAACCCCGGGGCCGCGAGTTCGCGGCCCGCCCGCCGCCACTCACCCCGTGCGGCCTCGCACGTCCCGCCCCGCGCTGCCGGCTGGGGCCGGGCCTCGGCACCGCTCCGCCCCCTTGCCGCGGAGAAGGGGCCGCGGGGTTAAGGCGGGATGGGTGCGTGTGTTGGCGGGGGACGATCGGCAAAATAGGTCAGGAAAGCTGGGTGGCTTTCCAGCGGCGTCCCTCTGTGCGGTCCACCCTCAGGGCGTTCGCAGTGTACGCGGTGACGGATGAAAACTCCGCTGCGCTTGGACAGCGCAAAATTTCCACTTTTTTTTTTTTTTTAAATAAATGAGAAAAGCTGCTTTTAGCATGTTTTGCTGCAGAAAGAAGGCAGCGCCTGCTTTCAGCCAGCCGCCTCCTCTCCCACCCTTCCCCAACAACCTTAAATCCTTACTGTCCTTTTCAATCAGAGATTTCGACACATTTTTTTTTCTCTCTCCCTTCGGATTCTGTAAATTAGCAGCTAAGCAGGTGAAGAGGCCCCCAAAACATGCACCCACAGAGGGGAAAGGCTGAAAGGCAAGTCCCACCGTCCTCTTTCAAGTCCACCACCAGCCTGTCCAGCCCCGGGGGCAGCTCCTGCCTCCCACTCCTGCTGGCATAGGACAGGATGAGCGAGGGCAGGGCAGGGAACACCCAGAGGCTGTTCCTACGGCCTGGCAGCCGACCCTTCTCTCATTACACGGCTCCATGGCACTTATTGTTTACCGAGTACCAGCACTTCGTACTCTGCCTCCAGCTGCAAACTCGAAGGAAGCCTTTGGTGCGGGGACCTTGAGACAGTGAGCGGTGCTAATTAACGCTTGGGCTGCTGCTTGCTGGGCTGTGACAGCTGTTCCCTGAGCACTCCGTGTCTCCACACGCACATGCGTGCTCGGAAAAAAAAGCACATTATAAACTCAGAAAACAAGGTGAAGGCCAGCGTGATCTTACTTAGCATTCTTACCACCCTGATGGTCAAAATCCAGTAATTCTGTGAGAATTGGGGAAACAAACAAGATGACAGGTTTGTTGAACGAGGGAGTGGTTCTGCATAATGTTATTCAGTATCATGACTGGTGTTTGTTTGGGTGTTTTTTTTAATTTGAGGTCTTGCTTCGGACTGTACACCATGCTTATTAGTCAGTGTATTTTAGCTGCTAGTTAATACTAAAAAGAATTTAAAAAGCAATTCATAATTGCACTATCACCATGATTTTCTTCCACTTTGAATCCAACGTTCTAGCAAATTCCTAGTCTAACATTGCTAACAGGAAAAACATGGTTCTGCTTATGTACTAGAGTTTTGAGGAGCACATCAACCAAAGAGCTTTCATTTTCCTATCACATCATTGCACTCCTTAGATGTGCTCCTTCTAACTTTATAGCAACCCAGGGCAGGGCATGTTAACCTGCAAGGTTTGCGAAAGTACAGTTTTTGAATAACAACAGAACTCAGGGTAGCACAGGTTATGTGAAATGGGCACAGAAGGACACGAGGCTGGCTTGCTGTGGTCTCTTTGGCACTTACAGATTGCCTACTCCAAGAGCAAAATTATCCCAGTGTTTCTGAAGCAATCAATCATGCATTCTGTATTCTCAGCGGTCTGAAATAATGAAGAGCCCAGCTGATGCTGGCTGATGCTAACCTGGTGTAAATACTGAATGTCTGACATAAGAAAATGGCCACACTGATTTTCAGAATTGTAGTGGCCCTGGACAAATATGTTGATGCAAATGTGTAAGTGGATTTCCTAAAAGGTTTATAAAAAGATTAAAATTAAAGTGACATCTAAACTTAACTTCAAGGCAGTGGGGTGTTTGGTGTTGGTATCTGGCAGTGTTCTACAATCATCTGTGCCTGATAAAATAATTCTGCATAATTTTTTTTCTATTACAGTAGTTTCCTCCAGCAGAAGTATCATTAATGCAGTGAGAGCAACTCTAGGTGAATACCAGAAACATGAACTGTTCTGTAAAGATATGCATTTCATCAAAATCAATTAACACACAAGAATCCTGTCTTAGAAGAGACAAAAGCCATGGCAAGGGCAAGTGCACTGCACTTCACAGCTCCTCCTTTCGTTGCCTCCCCCCAGCACACTGCCCTCCCAGCTGCCAACAGCACTACAGACAGCTGAGGCCTTTACATATTTAGCAATGATCCTCTCTTGTCTGTCTTCCAGGAACTTGTCCCATCTCCCCTTGACCCACATGACGCTGTTCTCTGGCAGGCGTTCCCCGGCTCCGCTCCCCCTCCTGGGAGGGACAGGGAAAGCAGAAGGTGAGGAATGTGTATCCACAGCACGGAGGGTTGCTGTTCTCCTCTGAGGCTCAGTGGTAAGATGGGTTAATACCATCCAGTCTTCCACTCCAGCCACAGTCCTTCAGCATTTTTCCCAAGTCCTTTGCATCTGAGCAGCACCAGCTAGAAACAGCTCCCTCTTTGAGCATGAAGCCTAATTGTATCAAACACAAGCAAAACATTATTTTTTTAAAATCCCAAGTAAACAGTCTGTATTCTAACACACAATAGGTCTGCACCAATTAAATACAGTATGGCAGCATATAAATTACAGTTCTTTACAGTAAATAGTAAAATACGAGAGTCCGCTTACTGTACACAACAATCAAAGAAAGAACAGCAGCTTTTCAGTAAGGTCCCAGGTATCTCAATCATTCACTTGCTAAGGAACAAAGAAAAGATACAGCAGGCCATTCACTTCACTCATTTTTTTAACCATGTTGCTTTACAAATATCCAGAATGCTTGTACAGGCATCTACAGTATCTACATGTGGAACAACCTTCTTAGGAATTCATGAGCACCAGACATAAATCCCTCCATCATTCCCATTATTAAAATAAACTTTACAGATTAAAATTACTTTAGCAGGTTCTATTTCATCTTGATAATAACCAGCGTGTAACAAGTGCAAAGTTTGCAGTCATGATCCATTTACTGCTTCTTTATTTCCCATTTTTCCCCTCACCCCCGCACCTAAAAAACCCAGAACCCCCTAAAAAACCCAAAATGTTGTCCTCTCACACCCTTGCAGTAATACTGTTTCTGCAGTCAAACTGCCCGGCTGGCTTATGCTAACTTGTGAAATACCAGACTCATAGCTTCAGGCATCGTCAGTCATTCCAATGCCAAGTCAGCACAGTGGCAGGCCTCTAGGAAGACAAAACATACGAAGCAGTTGGATATTTCAGTGTGCTTAAACACGGAACATAAGGCTGCACGGTGCCCAGTGACTGAAAGAAACATGGCACCAAGTTACCTGTTAAAACATTTACAATAGAAAGATATAAACAGCAAATATGTCAGTCTAAAACAAGTTCTTTGGTAATTAAGAACAGCAAACCGTAGCGGTTGGGGGTTTTTTTCCAAATACGGATTTACATCCTGGTTTTTCCTCAATAAAATATCTTTTGTTGTTTAAAATATATCTCCCAAGTTGTTGAGTAACAAATAGTCCAGTACCTCAGTTATCTACAGATCAGCTTTAACTGTGTTTTAGTGTGCAGCCGTATCTGCCCACTGGCAGACAAACTATAGATACACATTCATATATATATAATATATATATTATTTATAAAAAATTAGAGAATTAAGTCAAGGACTCTAGAGAATACACATTCCATATGGACAGGTTAAAATGTACAATAGCTTCAAAAATCTGTAAAGTTTTCTACACAGTGATGCGTGTAGTAAGTGCAAAAATACTGCAGTTTAGTTAATCCAAGATTTCCTGTTTTCCTGTTTCCTAGAAAAAGCAGAAGCCGCTGCATCTCCTGAATGGCAGAGGATGTCTCCTCCTGTCTTGGGAGTGACCGATGAGCCTTGAAGCACAGAACTCTTCCGTTTCTCTGAAGTGGACGATGCCTGAGACCGGGAAGTGCTACTTGATTTCCTTGTGGGAGCTGGTGCTTTGCTGAGGCGCCCAGGACGAACGAAAACACCGTGTCGTGGTTTGCAGTGGAAGTACTCTCTGCCTTTCACAATTCCATCGTGCTTCCCTTTAAGGGAAAGAAATGCACAGGATTAAATGCTGGTATTGCCATTAACAAATACAATTGAGGCACTGAAGTGTGAATAGCTTTGGTTATCTGCCAAATAGTCAAGATTGTTCCTGCTGAGTGAGGAGCCAGATGCTCACCACAGACTAAGGAAAGGTGAGCTTGAAATGTGACCAAAAAGATGACTTTCTAAAATATTGCTTTGTTAACTAACAATTTAAAAAGTCAAGCACCTGTTCATTTTGCAAAATAAACTGTCCTCAAGATCAACTGCTTGCAAAGCTTAAAATTTAGCTGGAGACAAACTTCTGGCATGATATTACCTATTAAACTACTAAAAACATCTTTTTAAATCACCTGAAGCATTTCTATAGAACTCTCTTAACACTTGCAGAACACTGACTTTTTCTGACCTCTCCAAAGTGAAGTTAAAGAAAACCTGTGCTCTGGAATTCATCTTTCCTCAGTGGAAAACAACAATAAATCTCTAAAAGCCACTGACAGCGAACCTTATCTGACAAGTGATGCACACTGTTAGTACTGTTCATGAATGTGTGCGCACTGATTTAAAAAAAATCTGCCAGTTTTAGGCTTTGCTTGTTTCTCTGATCTGTAAAAACAGATGGGTACCAACGGGGAACTACCGCAACATGCAAAAGCAGAGCTTTCAGACAGTTAAAAATGGATCAGAGCATCCCTATAACCCAGAAGACGAGAACTGGGTGTACCAGATACGAAGCTTCATGAAACTGGAGGTACTTCCCAGGACTGAATGGGAAGGAATGACTGTACTGAGACTAAAAATTGGTCACACTAGCTGCATAGATAACCCAGATCACATTTAGTCTTACCCAGCTGAACATGGAGTTCAACTCCAACCCAGATTCCAGCTGAAAAATCCACCGTTCCAACGTATCTCACTGTGCCCATCTTATTACTTCCAACACAGACTTGCTCACCCACAGCCACCCAGCTCGGCAAGATGTGGCCTTGATCTGCAGAAGCACCTTCTTCACAATCAGAACCATCCAAGTGGTCCTTCGTAATAAAATCATCCACAGAAGCATCAGGATAAGTCCCAGGGTCTGAAGTGTCTTTCACCAGTCCAGAACCAAAAGGGCTTTCCACAGCACCTGCAAGCCAGTCACCTGCTGCTGCTGCAGAGCTCTGCTGGCCTGTGCACGTGCTCTGCCCCTTGCCAGGGGCTCGGGGTGACTCTGAGGCGCTCACTCCGTTAGAGGACAGAAGGGAACAGGATTGTGGAGCTGCTGAATGGTCAAAGTCCTTCCCATCTTCAACGCCCATGAACTCAGTAAAGGAGTGATCTTCCAGAACATCCGTCATGTGCTCAACTGTCACCTCGCGTGCTGAAAACTCAATGGTGTTTTTGCCATCCAAGGAACTCAGAGCTGAGAGGGATCCAGCTCTGGGTAACTGCTGAGAGTCTCTGTCAGTGGCACTGAATGACAGTGGTACTTGCTCTGTTAAGGCACTGTTTTCTTTCAGCGGTAACACAGGTAACTTCTCTCTCGCTAACTCCTTCTCTGACTGTTGACATTCCTTGTTTGAAGATGATCTTATATCATGTGCAAGGGATGATCCAGAGGGATCACTAGAGTCCAGCTCCTTGGTGTGACTGGCTAGCTGGTCTGTGCTATCACTACAGGGAACAAGCATGTCAGACAGGGTGGCGTTAGAGGCACTGTGGGAGAAGTAGCCACTAGTGATGCTGCTAGTGGTGGGGCTGCGGGATACCTCTTTCTCAAGAACACGTGAGCTCATGAAGTCTGATTTAGAGGAAAACCACTCCCTGTTCTCCAGGCTAGCATTGTAAATACTGAAGTCAGCAAACTCCTCCGGTACATAAGGCCGGAAATTTTGAAAACTTTGTGGACTTATCAGTTTCTTATTAATGGCCTCCAACTCACTGTCTTCCTCCTCAGAGTCCTGCAAATGAAGAGAGGAATTAGGATTAGGAACTTGTGACAGTGAGGTTTTCAAAATAAACTAACCATCCTTGATTTTTTTCCTTTCTGAGCTTGGAGAAATATATACCTTTAATATTCTTTAACTGAAGAATGGAAGACACCATTGAAAAGAATTGCTGGGAACATATCCTATCTACACTGAGCTATTCAATTTTTACAAAGTAAATTCTAAACAGTTCAGAAAATATAAAGCAGTAAAAGGAAAGTTATATGTTTTCATCCACAAACTTTTTTCTGCCATGATTTAGACTAATTAAACCTGCTGAAGATATTGTACGGAGTTAATTCACCACCTAACAAGATAAACATAAATATGAATAGAAAAGACCTTACAGAGTCCCTGCTGCAATACAGATTATTAAAAACTTTGGGATTACTAAAGACTTTGCACAATGGGATTTTCTATTAACCTGATATCACTGAGGCTAAGTAATTTTGCTTACGCCTGGCTATGCCACCTGAACGTGCTCAGGGTGTTTGAATATACAAAAAGATCACATATTACAGTGAATCTTCAAGGAAGCATTTTTATGCATACATGTACATGTTTGGAGGGAAATATGTGATACTAATCAGCCTGGCAGAGTTTGGAGGTGCCTCTCTGAATTTCCCCTTGGTGATGAGTGGGAATGCACCGTGACCAGACCACAGATGTGGCTTTCACAGAGTCCACCTGAAGCTGAGGACTTCAGTCTGTAAAGATGCATCTGAGAAAGAATCCAGCAACATGGTAGGGCTGCTCCCCCAAGATAAAATACTGCAGGCAGGACTCCACATGGATGCTTTTTTACGTACTTCCTTTTTTATATACATATATGTCTTAATTTATACATAAATATGCAGGTATAAACATATGTATATGTATACACACACATAATATTAAAAATGGTTAGTTTACAGCAAATTTCTACTGGAAATAATTGTATTTTAGGAAGAATGAAAACTGCTGAAGTACTTTAAAGAAACTCAAGCACCCATTATTTCTCAGTTCCTTTATCTGCACCACAGATTTCAAATACTAATCAAGGCAGATCCGTGTGTTATCTGATGTAGCTGGATGCTTTCAGACATCTTAATTCACCAATGTCAAAGGAAAAGCAGAACAGTTAAACAGATCACCACAGAGTAGCAACACATCAGGATAAGCATCCTCTTGAAAGTGTTTCCTACACTTCATAATAGCCAAGCCTGCTCCAATAAGCCCAGACAGGAAACAGATTTGCTCAGTTTGCCCGTGTCAGAATAACCACAGAATTGTTTGGACTGGAAGGCAGCTCTTGAGGTCAGTTAGCTCAATCTCCCTCTGCTCAAGCCGGGTCAGCCAGAGTAGGCTGTCCAAGACATTGTCCAGTTGGTGGATTTTGAGATCTCTAGAACCTTCCTGCACAACTCATTCCAGTGTTTGACCCCCCTCACAGTAGACAAAGTGTTTTCTTGTTCCATCTTGTGATCAGATGGAATAATCTCATGTGTTTTGATTTTCCCCATGTTCTGTCACTGGGCACTGCTGAGAAGAGTCTGCCTTGGCCCATCAAGTGTTTTTAAACATTGGTAAGGTGCCCCTGTGCCCGGTCTCCTTAAGAGCAAACAGGTCCAGATATTCCAACCTCTTCTCATTGGTCAGACGGCCCTCACCTGTAACAGGGTCTCATTTCCATTCCTACCATGTTCAAACTCATAGCAAATATAATTCAGTATTACCCATGCAGAATGGTCTCTTAGGATGACTCAAGATTTTCAATAATACTAATTCTTTGTTGCCACAGCTATCAGTATCTGAACAGGATGTCTCTCCTTGTCTAAGTATCTCTGACAAATCCAACCACATTTCAGATTATTAATACTTGCTCAAGTAAAGGCTTGGCATCCTTTGCTGACTAATTTTTACAGCATGGCTTCAGAGTTATTTCTCATACAGAATTTGGATGAAGGCTTCAGTTTGCAATTATTTATTTCTCTGAAGAGAAGCAATAGTGTTAGAAATGTCATTACTGAGTATTATTTATACTATTGAAAATCTTGCTACTTACATCTGAAATCCACAGTTCCTTTAGAAGTAAAGGAAAACATTAATACCCGCTTTATTGAGACTAAGAATACCCTTCCAAGCACTAAAGCCTTATGCAAAGCATCTTTTTGCATACTACAGGACACCAGTTGCTCATCTCTGAGGGATGTCTTCTCAATCATTCTACTTACTTCTTTCCTTTTGCCCTTTTTATTTGTGCAAAACTAAGTTTTGTTCTATGCAGAACCTTATAGTTTGGGTTTTTTTTTAAACATTAAAAACTAAGAGTTTATCAAATATACTTTTTAAAGTTGAAGATTATATATGAGCTCCAAACTAATAAACATTTAACAAAGGAAGCATTTCTAGTCGATACTAGCTAAATGTCCCCTTGAGACCAAAAAGTATTTTTATAACAGAGTTCTTTGTGTCTCCTTTGAAACTTGCAAGATTCCTCATTTGACTGAAAAAACCCACCTTGGTGCTGTCCCTGTTCAGAATCAGACTGGGTAAGACGCTGTAACTGAGAAATGGCTCTACAGACACACAGACATTGGTGACTTGATTAGGAAAGCTCAAACAAGTAACCACAGTGTCAGTCATGTGCCATGTCAGGGTTATCTATCATTGTAAGTACAAAAGCTAAGGTACAGAGAACCGGTCTTCTTACTAGGCCACGGGCTATGAAGAATGCCGCAAAGAGGTGCTCAGACACCACCTTGTGACAGACAGAGGATGCCCCTGGTGGGGACAAGACATATTTCCTTTCAGAGCTCCTCTGAAGTTTCCTGATTGGGAAGTGCCAGAGACAAAGCAATTTCAGAGTTCTTCAAATTTCTGTGGATGTGAGATGTTGGGGTAAAAAAGAAAGAAGATGCCTTGTACAGTTCAGGCTATTGGTATAAATAAAGATAAAATCTTTGAAAAACTGGTCAAGAAACTTCAGCAACTTCCCTGGGATGTAACACAATGACTATAATAATGAAAAGCAGATTTAAGAACTGGTAACAGAAAGACCATGAGAGCAAGAACTAAGGAAACAAGACTATACATCAAGTTCTAGCAGAAGCAAAACAAGCAAGAGCACAGAGCAGCTTCCCTACACCTGCTTTGTAACAAAGATACTGTGTCATTAAAAGTTAAAGCATCTGAGCTTTCAAATTCCTAAATTACACCTCTCAAGTAACCTCAACAAGTCAGTTCCCATTTTACTAATTTAAAAATCAGTAATAGTTATTTAGTGGTTGCACCACTAGTGCTTCGATTTTTATTACCTGCTAGGAGGGTTTCCTCTTAGCCAACCCTCCCCTGCCACGTTAATTACTGAGAGTATTTAAATACACTTCATATGAAAACATTTAATTTGACCTTAACATAAGCAGCTATATTCCTATATTATATAGGACAGGCCCCTATATCATGCTGTTTTGATATAGCTGCATTATCAAACACGCGTAGAGACTCTCTGAAATTTCAGGCTGAAGGCTCTATTCCAGGCAAATGAATAAAAATATTTTTTGTTAACTGCTTTTTTTTTTTTCTTCCTTTGACAGATGTGTTTTGAATATTGGAATACTCCAGCCTAGCTAAAACATATGACTCACTGAAGCTCTGAAAAATGAGGTAGTCTAGGAAGCCTCCATGCTACAAAGGCTTCTCTCCTAAAGTGATAAAACCCCCCAGAAGCATCATTTGCTAAACACACCACCACAGGCTGGCAGGGCCACGCAAAGCAGCCGTGTCAACCTCCTCCCCACTAGTGGCTGCTACTTCTCGCCTGTTTCCCCAGGACCCACTCAAGGGTCTAAAAGGTCATCAGACAAAGGAGTAGATCCAAATGAAATATAACTCCACAGCAGTCAAGCCATCCACTGGGTGGATCAGTTCCCTTCATCTGACTGCCTATGCAACCAAACAAAAAGCTGTGTTGATACAAGGGAGAAGTCAGCAGGAGCAAGCAGCTGAGAACGGAAAGCACAGCTCTTTCCATGTTCCTCTTGGCTACAGCAGGTTTATAGTGTTCAGTGAATTAGTTCCCTTCTAGCTGGAAAAGCCTGGTGGCAGGATGTTGCCCTTTTCTAGCTCTGAAAGCCTGTGCATATCTGTGGAAAGCAGCACAGGCAAGTGCCTGGGTTAATTCAGGGCATGCAAGGGGTGGGACTTTGTTTTCACTCAAGGGATTAAAACTGCCCTCAAGTTGCTATGGAAAGTTTTGTAACAATTTATTTTCCAAGGGATGTTTTTTCAACCCGCTAGATTTTTTTCTTCCAAATACCTTCATGCTGTTTGTATCAGTGACTCAGTGCGAGTCAGCACGTCAGCTACCTTATGGAAAATTAACATGATCAAGGGTAAAACAGCTGTCACCCAAACCCAGCAGCCAAGCTTCAAATATACACAACAGAACACTCGGGATACTTTGGTCTAACAGCCTACAAAATAGCCTTAGAAATCCAGAACAGGTTTTTTAATGACTTGGCTATATGGTAGGAATGAAAATAACTGCTGAATAGGAAGAATCCATCACTGGCATTTTGTAGAGAGGTGGCCTATAACACTTAAGAGGAAATAATTTGAAGGTTCTGGATTTTAAATTCAAAGCTCTGATTAAAGCAAGTATTTGCAGCCATGTTCTGCAGCCCCAAACCCGAAACCATCATACAGCAGAAATGATGATACACCTTTTGTTGAAGCAGCAGTGAGAAAAGGATTTAGCAGGTGAAGATTAAAACAAAAGCCCTCCACCTCAATTTCCACCTGAATTATGATGAAGACAGGCTGCAGGTTAATTAAGAGCGGCAATCTTATTTAGTCATATTACTTCCACGTCAGGCAATTACAAGCTTTTTGTAGTGTACCCACACCTAAATGCACAGTTACTTACACCAAATGGGATCATTCCATTTACTCTGGGGTATAGTCACAACATCTAGGTAACATACAAGGTATATTAGAGTGACAACAGCATGGCTCACTAACCCATCCTTTACTTGATCATTTGTGCCCTGTAAACACTACAGCCTCCCCTCTCCCCCCGCCCCACAAGACAAATGACATATAAACATTAAAACCCAAAACAAAACAAAAACAAAACCCAAAACCCCAGTGGAGTTAGTTCCAATGACATTTGCAAGCCAGGCAAGCAACTGTTATAACCATAACCTACAATCAGTCACAAGTGGTTATATCCACATCAGAGCTTCTTTTTCCTGCTGGAGTAGCATGAGTGCCTCAAGCCCACCACCAAATGGCCCTGAGCCCACCACCAGGCCTCCAGACAGAAACTGGTACGAAACTTACAATCTTCTCCTCAGGCATGCTGCTGGCACTGCTTCCTGCAGGCACAGCACAGCCAGCACAGTGCACCTGAGATGGAGGCGTGCTCTGCAAAGGTTGAGACACACAACACATCACACAAACCACAGCTCTGACCATGGTGCCAAATGGGTGCCAAGTTAGAAAGGTGTGAGCTGTGATGAAGGTGAAACACCCATGCTGGCCACATAGACATCAAAATTCAAGTTAATGGGTAGGGAAACTCATGCGCTCCCTCCAGAGTTGGAGGGTGAGGAATAAAGGCCAGAATTATAACCACCCCAGAATAGTTTCACAGAATTATGTTTGATCTATGAAAAAAACCACACCAACATCTTCCTTTAAAAAAAAAAAAAAAAAGGTAGGTTACTGCTACTTTAAAATAGAAGTATCCTGTAAAGGAGAATACTTACCAAGAAGTACAAAAACCCCAAAGCCCACAAACCCAGTATTCAGGTTAAAAAAAAAAAAAAAAAAACAGCAAAACTCCACCACATATAAAGAGTGGCCTGAATAATTTTACCAGAGAATTACAAAATTCAGTTGCAACAGATGCAAATGATTTGCCAAGTACACAAAATCTCTCCATCTCCTTTAAAAAAGCAGGTGGTTTTCAAAGATTACCTCTTGACTAAGCAGAGGTCGGCTTTCAAGTGGGGTCTTCCTTTTATGTTCCTCTTTCACTGGCATTAAGGGCTTGAAAAACTTTGGTGGCTGGGGAGAAAATGCTTTAAAAGGGCTGGCCATTAAAGCATGGGAATTCTCCGCTACAACACCTAGGTAAAAAAGCAAAAATAGTGTATTTCAGTTCTTCATATCCTGACTGCAAAAGCATATTTCAAAGTAACTTGCTGGCTACAGAAAAATGTCAATATTTTAGTATTTAGCCACTGGCCTAGGCATTAAATAATGCAGAGCTCAGTGAGATCCTCAGAGAACTCTGGAAACAAGGAAGCAGAGAACAGTAGTATCTGCCCCCTCCATTCTGAGGCTCCAACATTTTTTCTTTTCATCTTGGTCATAAAAACAGTGGGAAGTGTCCTTGAAACTGGAACTGACAAGCTCTTTGCTTCCTGTGGCTCACCTGACCTCTGCCCGCAACACTGCAGATCTGCCCTTTTACCAAGCCAGCCATCCTGCAAAGCCAGGATGATCAAAAAAGAAATTATAAGCAAGGAAGCGATGAATAAGCCCTCGGTCCCACTTCATTGCAGCAGTATTTCTACCTGCACTGCCTGGTCAAGAAGAGCATGCTACAGTGTCACCTGAAGGAAACAAGGCACCTTGTGACACACCGACATGGAGGCACAGCCAAAGTCCACATATCATGTCCTGTCTAAGGACACTTCGCACTTGGAAAAAAGCATCCTCATTCTAAAATTCATAAAATAACAGCAGCTCTTTTTGTTCTTTGGTGTGTGTGTGGGTTTTTGTTTTGTTTTGGGTGGGTTTTTTCTTTTTTTTTTGTCTACAGTTTTATATTTAGCATGTTCTGCTCTCCTCTTGTTTTTTTGGATACCCTCAACTTTACACCCTTTCCTGGATGTCTTATGCATTTCTCCCTTCCTCCCCTATTTCCAGATTATGTTTAGCTCCTTAAGTAGAAGCTGGATAATGCATTTAGTAGGAAAAGAGCATTGGGAATTCAATTTTCAGTTTAATGCAGTAAATAAAAATCCACCAGCACTGTCATTAAGTACATGAAGTCTCACCACTGCCATCTTTGCTCTTGCGAGGTGACTCCCTGGGTAAAGTACCATAGCATGATACATCTTGATAACTGGAACAACAGTCAGATATATCTAGGTGACTTTCAGACCAACCCTGAAAAACCAAGAATATATAAATCTGCGTGATGATGCAGGCAAATGTGGAAAAAGTAATAGGTTAACTTAGGTGTTTGATTTTTTTACAAGTCAGGGAAACCCCACATACCAAAGGCATGTCAATTACTGACTTCAGACAATTTTCCTGTCACACAAAAACGGATTGTTTAAAAGCCTATTAACTGGTCAGTGACGTATTTAAAGTTTTGCTCTTTCTCTTTCTTAAATATCAGTTTATATAATTCCAGTATGAAAAGCAGAGAAGGACAATAAGGTTTAATGCAAAATTATATGTAATTGGTGCAGAACTTTGAAGATACGTTATGTAAATGAACTGCTTTAAATACCATTAAAGGAAAATACTATTTGTATATGTCTATTTCCCCCCTTCTCCCCCCCAGTTCTCAAACACATATTGCTTCTGGTGGGGGTGGGAAATCTAGGAATGTGAGCCGTTTGTTGCTACGTTTCCAGACCTTGTCATCTTCATCGCAGGCAGAAAGATCCAGTCGGCTACAGGACACCTATGGAACACCAACAGAATGACAAAATGCCTACCCCTTATTTATGAAATATAATACCTTGAGAAAACACTGCGATCATTTAGTCCTAATAACTGTTTTGTTCCCTCTTTTCAGACCCGATTATGTAAAAAGACATCTACGTTTCTGCTGCATGAGTGGGTGAGAGAACACATAAAACGCACACAAAATAGAAACTACCCCTTTATACTATGAAAAAAGTTAAAGGGACTTGGAGGTAAAAGTAATCTGAATCAGGGCAGTTGTCATCCTCAACTACTTCCTAAATGGATATCTTTATAAAACGAGAAGAGTTTCAACCACCTCCCATTTCCCTGTTGACTTTGTTATCTCCTAGGATGGACAATTGTGGGGCAGGGTTTCACTTCACGACCACTTCCCACAGGCTGGTTAGTCCCAGCACCGAGTAATCATTACCAGGTCTCGTTGTGCAAGCGCTACGTCAGCACACAGACAGCAGCCCCCTGCCCCACCAGCGCTAATGCACTGGATGATGAAGCATCCTTACGTTGTGCACGTTCGGAGTGCTGATGCTCCTGCGGATGTTCCTGGCTTTGGTGGAGAGAGCCTCTTTGACGGTGACTGCCTGTGCAAAGAGAACAAAACACTAACAGCGATGCCACGGTCTCCTCAGGAGAACTGAGCTACCAGCATAGGGACTTTTTTTCAGTGTAGCTGACAGCAGCAATAAGGGCTTGCATTCACAAATCTTAATTTGCACGCACAGCCACCAAAGGTTCTGTCTGAAATTCATTCTTTGCCTTTTGCCTGTTCAGGTGCTGAGTACTACACCGTTGCCAGCCTTAGTTACTACATCCACCACCTCTGGAAATCTGTATTTCACAGAAGTTACTTAGTCTTAGATTTCTTTGTCCAACAATCTCAAAAAAAACCCCAAAACACAAAAACAAAACAAAACAAAACAAAAAAAAAACCCCAAACACAAAAAAAAAACCCAACTAAAAAAAAAGTAACACAGTATTTTTAAAAGATCAATCATCTCTTCTTGAATTCTCATAATCCAGTGCAAAGGGTGCAAGAAATGCCTTTTCCTTGCCTGTCTTAGTCGTTCAAGGCTCAGAATGTTCTCCACTTGCAGCACACCACGTGTGTATTTCTCAATGTAGGTTTCGCCATCGGATGTGCCCTCATTCTCACTCCTTGCAGCCATCAGCGCTAAGGTCTCACGATCCTCAATTTCTTCTGTAGCCTACAGTAGAAGTTACACCATTGAAGGTTTCAAAAAGTAAAGCCAATTGTTTTAGTTCCCTTTTTTAGACCAGTTCAATCCAGAAATTAATTTGAACTGGGCACCTTAAACTTAATCAGCAAGTCTAATTACAGCCAATGATCCAGGGCTTTTCAATAGAGATGCAAATAATGCTGAAGAGATCAAGCTTAGGAGAAATTTCGAGCACTTGCTGTAGTAAATGCACTTCCAGAAATAATGCATATAATAACCTGTAATTGTGTATGTTGAGGCTCAACTAATGACAACTTCCTAGGCAAGAAAATGTAATTTCCTTCCCAAATCTTAGAATGTACTGTGAGCTCCCTAGAGTTTAAATTTAAAGTAGTACTGCAACAAAATGACAATTACAAGGTGACAAGACTATTTATGTTTTCATTTGTTCAGTTTGTTTACCTTTAAAATAAAACTTATAGTACATTTACAACTTGTATGAGCTTTTTCTATAAAAAGTAATTTATATTCCGGTGAACTCGGCTTCCCAGCTATTCTGTTTTCACAGACCTGAACACTCCTCTGAGTACCCTCTATATTTTCCCTGTAGACACTAATGGGCATTCAAAAATAACTCTACTACGAAAAGTCAGTTAAACACAGTAGAAGAGAAAATAAAGTCCCCACAGTTTTCAACTGTTTAAAGATAAACACGATGTCACACTGAACTTCAGTATATCCACTTTGGCAAGCCGCCTCATATCAGCAGAGCACGACATTTACTTCCTAATCAGTATCACACATGGCAGTAGGTCAATTCCACTGGTTTCTGTGAATTTGCCAGAGAAATATGGTATAATTTACCTTTGGTATATTGGATACTATCTCATAGGTCACTCCACAGGCATAATATATATTTTTCAAGGATATTCTCCTTTTCAGGCTCTGGGTAAAACTCTAGAAAGAAAGTAATTTTCCATTAATGTTTTGATACTTATTATTTATGACATCCTAAGAAATAAAAAGGTGCAATGTAAAATCTGATTACAAAGGCAATCAGAACCATAGTTTATTAAGTTACTTTTTTTAGCATTTATGACATTTCAAGCACTCTTTACAGCACTGTGCTCCGTATACAACACTACTAAGTTCAATCTAAGTTAAAAAACGGACAGTTCAAAGAAATATACCAGTACACAGCTTCACTGTAACCTATAAAAACCTAGGGTTTTTTAATTTCTCTCTTGTAATACTTACAAAATGAAGCAAGCAGCTAAGAAAAAACATTCATTAAATTAAGAATATGAAACAAAACAAGGAATAAAAGAATATATAAACTTATTACCTGCTTGTTATAAATGTTGGCTGCAATCCTTTTGCGTAATACCAGTTCCATTGCAGCAGGGTGACTGAGCTGCACAGTAGTCTTCACTATTAGGTAAATTCTCTCATTTTGAGGAGTTACCCTATTCAGATGCACTGAATCATGGACAGAAGAGTCCCAGGCAGCAGTGGCTGAAACCTATGCAGACAAATAAGGTGAAGGAAGGAAAGAGAAATCAAAGATTCGATTACTCGAACAACAGGTACCATTTGCAATGATTTAACATGAAGTAAAACAATTCCTTAATGAGAGAAAAATCAGCATCACTGAACAAAGGGGAGTCAAACCTCCTTTTCATATTAAGGAATTTATCAGAAGAAGTAAAAAAGAGGTGTTAAGATACTGGGGAAAACAGTCATGACCACAATCCCTGCACTGTGCAAACTCTGCCCCCAAAAAAAGTCTTCACACGGCTGGAGACAGAAAGGAAAGCAGAAGCAAGACTGGATGAAGGAATACAAATCCTACTGCTACTGTATTAAAAGTATATTATTTCAATGTAAAATCTTCCATCTATGTTGGATTAGGTTATAACAGCCCCCACAGAATAAACATGCATCTGTTATGCAGAATGTTTTTTTTCCTTCCATCTGCCTTCTCTCCAACTTTGCTGTCCCATTTATTCTGGAAACAGTCTCAAACAATGGCCTGAGTAGGTGCAGAATATGGAAGGAATCAGTTAAGAAATTCCAAAGTGGATTCAGAACCATTAATTTNCCCAACGGGAATTCAGAACCATTAATTCCCACCAATTCCAAAGCCATATATTTAAAACCCAGTAATTTTGTGCTACAAATGAAAAAAGCTTTATTTAAGTATTAAGCTTTGCCTAGTGTGCACAAAAAGTCAAGTATTTTTTTTCTGAAAAGTTAAGAGTCTGCAAGAGGAATGATAAAGGTGTGAGGAAAGCAGGAAAAGGGATTTTGAGTCAGGCAGTTGAATTATTCTTTTGCCAAGAGCTAAGACTTGTCATCTCTGAATTAAGGCAAAAGAGCTAACAATTCATATCCTCTTCAATTCTAAATAAATAAGACCAGAAAATAAAGGCAGCACTAGATACAGATGGTACTTTTAAGACAAAAGGGTAATAATAATAATAATTAAATACGTAGAAGTCGGAAATAAAACATAAGAAGAAAGCATTAACACAAGCTGCAGTTGCTAAGAAGGAGGCTTGCTAACAATTTACCTCGTCATCACTGTGTTTTATGATCGGCAGATAAAAGAATGGGCTCCCATGCTCCTTTGGTAGTATTGAGTTAACTCCTGATGCATGGGGACCTATAAGTTGTTCATTGGCACTGAGGTCATCAGCTAATGAAACAAACGTGCAAAGAATGAAATAGTTTTATACCAAAGGATATTAATATATAGAGGTAAAGTTGTAATACAAAGTTCTAATAAAGGCCTACCCATAATTCATAATACATTTAATCCTACTTAATCTTATTACTATGCATCATTTTGAAGATGATTTCAGCATACAAAAGAAATTGAGAATAGCAGTTCTGGCTACATTAGGCTTTTAGCTAAACAAACAAACAAACAAATGGTGTGCAATGATACAATCAATCCACTTAAATATCCCTTTTGATCTTTTGTATGCTAATCTCTATTGATAGTAAAAAAACACCCCAAGATTAAAACATTCCTTGTGAGCACAGATGAAGGAAGAGGATATGGCATTTTCCAAAAACATATGCTAAAGCAGGTATTGATGCACTGCCTATATAAACATGTGTAGTAGCCCACTTCATTGCTGGATGCGATACGGACTGTGGATCCTCTTCTGCTTTATGTTTAAAATCAGACTTACTTCCTAAACAGTCCTTAATTGTGGAGCTACCTCTTCTCTTGTTACTTACACTGCGTATCTGTGTCTTAAGAATATACACCAATAGTCTTCTCACATTTAGAATTAAATACCTTCAAAGGGAGAACACTTAGATTCTCTAAAAAATGCTCATTATAGCCCTAACAGTCTCCATTAAAAGAGCTGTTTAAGACTCTACAGATACAACAGTGGAAGGAGCTCTGAAAGCATTGGGAGATTTTCCATCAGTGCTTTAATGACATGTGAATTTGTACACCAAAACGCTTACAAGATTTCCTCATCTGCTGTTTGATTAAAACTAAACTTGCTTTCTTATGCTATTTTCTGTTGTACAGCCTATCACTGTACTCCTGTGTTCCCTGACTTATCTTTATTCTAAGGTAGTTGTGCTTAATTATGCCATCATACACAACCAGAAGAAAAAGCACTTTACAAGCCGTATCAGACAGTGCCATTGCCAGGACTTGTTTGATTTCTTACACCTTTCACGTTCATTCTTCCATTTAACAATTTATTGACCCAAACTAATGCCCCATTTCCCCCTCCACAAGTCTCTTAATCTGCTTTTACAACATACCATTCAGATCAAGGAAGAGGACAGGTATATGTGTTTCCATTCCTGCAGGTGGAATCCTGAAACAAAACAAACTGCTGGCAACAAGGAAGGCAAACAGAGCCTGAGCTAATTTGGGCAAACAGATCTTCATACAATAGTCATTAACTGTAACCAATGGCTGTCAGCATTTTGACAGCTCCTCTGAGTGCCTGTGTGGCACAGACAGCATTTTGTTTATCTACACACAGAGCTAAATGTAGAGCTTTGCCAAAACTCAGTGCACACCACACGGCACGTGGCAGTCGCTGTGAGGAGCAGAGTATTAAACATCCTGCTCTGTTCCTTATGAAGTTAACTGGTCGTACTTATCTCATGTACAAAGGTCAGCAACCCTTCAAACGACTGGATGTGTAACTACTGGCACTCTTTATATCCATAAACACACTTTTGGCTGTATGACCACAGCACACCTCAGGTGGATAAGGGGAAAAATAGCAAGAAAAGAGTATTGCTACATTATTCCCCAAATACTATTGGAGACATTAGTGTACACTTGATTAGAGGAGTATTTCTTGTCCATACTTTCCCAAACCTAACATGTTGCATTCCTCATTTTTGCATGTCAGCTCCAAAGATCTTAGTTAAAACACAGATTTAAATGAAGCTAAAGAGAAGTATATTACAAATTCAGATGAAACAGAGAA
>VYZQ01067341.1:0-12168 GCA_013400655.1 Mystacornis crossleyi | reverse complement strand
GTACATTTGTGTGCATGTATGGATGCACACATGCGACTGATGTGTAATTTCAGTAAAATTAAGAGAGAGAGAAACCATGGCAAACCTGATCCAGTACAACCAAATTCCTGGACAGGTAGTCCATGCATCAATCTCTCCTCACTTCACATTCTTAGGACAGTTCAATGTGCCTGAGGCCTCAGAGGAATTTTTCTCATATGCCTCCAGTGTTTTTATAAGACTGCCTTGGCAGGAAATACATATGTTCTTAATAATGATTAAAAAGAATAAATTCGCCTTTCAAAATCAAAGTGAAAATGGCATAGCAGGTGTATTTGAGGCAAATGATTATGGTACTTATCTGTCTTTACAGAAAAAGCTCAAAGGAATATACTGTCTCCACAAGGATATAATGTTTTAGTAGATCTTGAGTATATGGTTTGCCAAGAATTCAAGGCTGAGTATAAAACATGCCATTCAAAGAGTGAATATGAGCATTCACCTGGGTGAAGAACAACTTTTTAAAGAAAGAAAAACTATAAACAGAGTTTGAAATAAACCAGGTATAAACTGCCCATACAAAATCCAGCAAAGAAACTGAAAGGAACATTCAGCATGGGATCTCTGCACTGCAAATACAGGAAGAAAATGGATTTTATAATCAGATGGTTAGCCTAAGGTGTAGTTCCTAGTGCTCCTAGTGCAGTTCTTGGAGTAAGGAACTGAGTTAACAAAATGCATATTTCCATGACGTTTTGACAAATCTTGGCTTCTAGCATGCTCCAAATTAATTTTGAGGTCAGCCTCTCACCTTGCATCACCTTGCCTGTTTCAGCTGGCGGTCTACATTAGAACAGTTATGAGGAAAGGCAGCAACAGGCAAGTTTAGGCTCAAAGCACCACATTTGACCAGCTCTTTACTCCAAGAGGATGGAAGGGGAACATAACATTTTTCACAGATTTCACAACTCCGATTCATGGAATATTTGTTGGAATTATTTACTTCATTTGCCAATCACCATAGCAGCTGATTCCTTCATGTATTAAAAAAAAATAAGAAACACATTGGGGTCACATTTCATGAGCTCTTGAATGTTGCTTTCTGGTGTGTAATTGTTTCTCCTTCATTGACTACTAATCAAGCTGCAGTATGCCTAGCCTTGCAAATACAGCAAACTTGGAAAATTCCTTTAATTTTTAAAGTTTGTTTGTTTGCCAGGTGGTTTTTTCCTCCAAGCTTGTCCAACTTTGAAAATTACAACTTAAGTAAAACCAAAAACATAAGTGTCATGGATCGCTGAGGGATTACCTTACCACATTAATATTCAATAATGCCAGCTGCCCTAGTTGAGCACACGAGAGCCCTGATTCAGCAGGGTCCTGAAATGGAGCCTGAAAATTTGGTGGAGAGACAAAACTCTTTGGAAGCTGGTCATCAGTTTTAAATAGAGATTTTTTTTCCTCATGTACACAGAATGCTCACAACAGTTTCTGTTAAGTGTATGAATTTGGTAATCTTTCTCCAAAATTTTACAATTTTAAAAAGTGGAATAAAACCTCCATAATTGTCAACGCCCTGAATGGAAAAGCTTTCAAAACGCTCTAACTTTTTTCCCCCCTCTTTTCTAGCTTCTAGTGATGAAACCCTGCCTTTGAGTATGTATATACTATAAACTACTGAGCCATAAAATGAATATGAAGAGGAGAGATGAGATGATAAAGTGGGACCTCCTATCACAGAATCACAGAATGGTTTAGATTGGAAGCGACCTTAAAGATCACCCAGTTCCAAGCCTCTTACCATGGATAGGGACACCTTCCACTTGATCAGATTGCTAAGAGCCCCATCCAGCCTGGCCTTGAACACTTCCAGGGATGGGGCATCCACAGTCTCTCTGGGCAACCTATTCCAGTGTCTCACCACCCTCATAGTCAAGAATTCATTTCTTATAGTCAATCTAAACCTACCCTCTTTCAGTCTGAAGCCATTTCCCCTTGTCCTGTCACTACATGGTCTTGTAAAAAGTGCCTCTCCATCTTTCTTGTAGGCCCACTTTAGGTACTGGAAGGCTGCTGTAAGGTCTGACAGAGCCTTCTCTTCTCCAGGCTGAACAACCCCAACTCTCTCTCACTCTGTCTTTGTAGAAGAACTACTCCAGCTTTGTGATCAACTTAGTGCCCTTCTTCTGGACTCCAGCAGGTCCACGATCTTCTTATGTTGGGAGCCCCAGAGCTGGATGCAGTATTCCATGAGAGCAGAGTAGAGGGACAGAATCCCCCCCCTCAATCAGATGGACGTGGTATTTGATGCAGCCCAGGAGATGGTTGGCTTCCTGGGCTACAAGTGCACATTGATGGGTCATGTTGAGCCTCTCACAACCAACAGTCCAAGTCCTTCTCCTCAGGGCTGCTCTCAGTCCGTTCTCTCCTCAGTCTGTATTTGTGCTTGGGATTGCCCCAATCCACGTGCAAGACTTACTATGATATGAAAGCTTTTTTTAGGTTAGGCAGTATTTTGCAACATATGCATTTGCCAAACCACACTCTGGTGATAGACCCTTGGCAAGTGATGTTTTCTTAGCCATGAGTTAAAGCATGCTGAAGGTGAAAACAAATTTTTCTGGAGCCAGCACAAGGACTGCAACAAGCCAAGCAAACCAATCATGCAGGCAATTTCCTATTCGCTCACTGGTAAGGAAAATGGACTTCTGCTCAGAAGCCCTATTTCACTTAAAGTCTAAAACTGTAGGGTAATCCTGTCAACACAGTGAAGTGCAAAAAGGACGGTCAGCTGTGCGGGGAGGTGCCAGAAGGCTGTGGAGTTTTCCTCTCCTAAAACTTTCACTTTCTTTTCACATTGATTGCTTGTGATTTTGTTAGATTCACTTAACCAGAGGGATGGCGTCCTGTGCAATTCCTTGCAGAAGGAGCAGCAGGACTCAGAGTGAGAGCTGGCTTTAGGTGGAGAGTTTTCCTGTTTTCAGGAAATGAAGATTTAGCACCCTGGAACCGCAGGCAGAAGGGAACGATCTGTTTTGCCAAGAGCGATGTGCTCTGGGACACTTGCCTATCTGGATGTGGGAGCTGGGGAGCAGGCGGACTGCGGGGATGGAGCTGTGCCGGCAGCCGAACCCTTGCCCCGTGGCTTCTTGTGCTCAGTACCTTGGTGCTCCCATGACACAAAAGTGTTTCCAGATGAGTGGATCACGTCCAAGTGTTTGCCTCTTGGCTATTAGCACTGCAAGAGCAAACAATTTTTCTCATGGCTAACTAACTTCCTTCAATTCCTTCCCCCCCTGAAATTTGCTTCTTGTTTGTTGTGCCATGACAACATCGTTGTGCTATCCAGAGTGAATGTGTTAATGCAGGAAGGGACAAATCTGAGAGGCTTGACTGGCAATTTTTAAACTCCAGATGGCCATTCTCCAACTACCTGTCGGCTTGAATAGGAAATAAGTCTCCTGACAGGCTCACTTCCTTCCGTTTGCATTGTTTTCAGCAAAAATAGATTTTTAATAACTCCCATAATAACGTTCCTGCAAGGTGCGGCCTGCAAACCTTAGTCTGAAACAGGACAAACAGAGTGAAATGTCTGATGACTTTTCACCTATCAGTGGCCTGTAGCCAATGGGCTGTGGCTGATTATTAACAAAAAAATAGGAAATAACCTTAGATTAAATATTGCTAAGAAGTGCCCAATATCCACAATACGGCAGCAGAACCTCAGCTGCTGCAAGCTAGCTGAGGATCTGCTCAGAATATTTAGGGATGGTGGTGAAATTAATAAAATAATTTTTGTCACTGATCCCTCTGAATTCATCAAATGCTCTTTATACAGTGTTTCTTCTCAGGCATTTCTTACCTATTTGCTGTGCATTAATGTATCACAGCTGAGAATGTGTGGAGCAGTAGTTTGCTTTTTTTAGTTTGCTTTTAACTGGTTGTATCATTTTTTCAGTGGCTACTCTGTTGTTCAGTCCTTATACTTTCTCCTAGTATGCATATACAGTCTTACCCCATGCCAAGTTTTAGCAGCATTTCTGAAGTTTCCCATCTACATGGAAGTGGTACTGGAATTTAAAAAATGCACTTCAAAAGGCTCTTCAAAGTTCTTGCCATTTTCGTACTGTCTCCCATACTTCCATCCTTTGGGCCAAGCCTTTGATTAGAGCCAGTAGGTGAAGCCACCTAGAGCATCTGGGAGTTGAGATTCATCTGTTCTGTTCTTTCCTATCCTATCCTATCCTATCCTATCCTATCCTATCCTATCCTATCCTATCCTATCCTATCCTTCAGTCATTATTTTACACCGTGACCAGTAAAACATATTTTAAGTGACAATAATGTGACCATTTTACTAAACTTTTTGGTTGCAATAGAGAGGATTTTTAAACAATTATTTCATATAGAGACAAATTGAGTCAAATCTGATTCAATACAGAAAAGAGAAAATTATGCTTTCAAACCATCAGTCTCAGTATTCCTACACTTTGAATTTTGGTAGACTTGAATTGCTAATTTAAACAGAAATATTACAAAAAATGTGATATTCCCCCCTTCTCCACAAGATTTGTCTACATATGTGGATCAAATCCAGCACCTTTAACATTTTTGTCCTTTATGCAATGTGCATGTGTATATATGTGTAAAAGTTTCCAAAAGTTTCAAGAGTTCCCTGCACCAGAGTATAGTTTTCCATAAGACCAGATCAGATCCAGTAGCAGAACATGGTAGAAATTTTTCCTTCATGCCACAGTAGCCTTCCTATGAGTTCATTATACTTTTCCACAGCTAGTTGTTTCTAAAGTCTGTGAGGCATTCCATATGTTCTCACTAGGTCACACTGTGGCTGGCCGTTTTATTTTGGTCTATATATAGCAAGTAAATAGTCCAGATATGCTAAGACTTGTTTTGAAAACTTTAGTCTGGCTAAAATGAAGGATATGAAATTTAGAAGTGAATTTATGAATATCAGAACAACAGCAAGGAGCAGCTGGGAAGAGATTCAGGGACAGAACTATTATCTCTTAACAGCCGCCGCTTGTACAGAGTGCTGATTACTTCAGAAAAAAATCCATGTGCAATTTATCCCTTGAACTGTGAAGGCTGAAAGAAAGGGGCAATGGTAGTCTGGCAGCCTTGGTTCTAGTACTACCTGTGGAGCACATTGCTGGGGAGCATTTCTAGGAAACCATTCATTTCATTTACAGAATCACCAGCACAGCTACATGTTCCGCAAGCACCCCCCATACACCCCACCCTGGGATTATATACGGTGTGCTGTATTATTGTATGCACACAGCTGCTGTATGGAGGAAAACTGGTGGCATAGCTGGACAGAGGGCAGAGGTGAAAATCCCAGGATGGATACTGGCAGAGAAGTAGGTAGCAGGGGAAAGGTAAGAGAAAAAGCAGCTGTGCATAGCAGGACTGAAGAAGTGAAGTAGTGTAGGAAACCATACTGGCTCAGGCTGTGTCATTAGAAGAAAAACTGAAGACACAGGAAGGTAATAGACTTAATTCTTAATAAAACCAGTGAGGTGTGAGCAAGAGGGGGAACAAAAAGGAAAGCCCCAGGAGCACAGGAGAGGAAGTCCCATTTAGAGGCAGAGAAACAAAGTTAGACAAGGCAGGAAAAGAGCAATGAGTTTGTTTAGGGGCAGATATGGCATTACTCGATGGGAAAGCCAGGATGTGTGAGGTCAGGTCATTAGTCCCCATTGTATATCCTCTCCTCCACAGTGCCTGCACACCTCTACGTGTTTGTGCCCTTGTATTAGGTAATAGAATTGGACATAAGGCTTGGTATAGCCCAGTTGTGTTGTCATAGGAAGACAGGAAGCCTACGAAGAACCGTCTGTCCCTTCCACATTCCTCTTTTGCAGGACCACTCCCCTTATGCCCTTCTCTCTAACTGAAAAGTCCCGCTGAAATTTTCAGACTTATCTCTGAAGAAATAAAAGTCCAAAATCAAATCGACTCAATCTGTAAATATGATAACAGTAGGAAGAATATGATAGGAAGAAGTTAATTAGAGAAACTTCAGCTGGTATTTCATATCATAATTGGTAGCTCCAAAGTGCTTTTTGCTCAGTGAGGAGGACTCAATTACACGTAGTGCAGGCTGTTTATAAAACTTGGTAGTAACTACTGCAATTTCCATTTGCAGTTTTTGCTGGGTCTAAGGCAGGTTTTATATGGTGCAGGATGAGTTTGAAAAAATGCATTGAACTTGGAGTAGATTTTATTCTTTAAAGACATCCCAGCTGCGAACAAAAAGAGCCCTCACTGCTAAGATAGTACACAATTGCTACCACTTACACCATAGCTCCAGGCCTGGGCTTTCCTGTCTGAGTGAGCTCAATGCTCTTTTCTCATATCTGCCTTATACAGATATAAACTATGAATCTGGCTTTACATTAACATAACTCTGTCAATTTGCATTGGGTGGCTTCTGATGCCTTTCAAAGACACAGTTAGCCCTAAGCACTGTTGCCTCTCTTCAGAGTAGAGAATGTAACAGTTCAGCAGATGGCCCTGGAGCATTTGTAAAAGCATACGAGTTCTTGTTTAGTGATCCTTTAAAGACATATAAGTGATTGGTGCTGTAAAATGTTATAATAATGTTTTAAATTTTCTTTGAATGGTAGAATTGATAGTAATGGTTCTTGTGAATTTGTCATGTAACACAAATAATATTAGTTCATCTACCAAAACCCAAAATCACTTCTGTGAATATTTTTACTGGGTTTTAATTTTGAACATTTTACTTCAGACAGCATCGAGCCTTTTTTCTTTTTCCCTCCCCATTTGCACAAGCTTTTGCCATTTTTTCAGATGAGGGGAAAGACAGTGTTTCCAGTAATTCAAAACTGGTGAATCCCAGTCCAGAATCTGATCGTTTCTACACATTTAAGTCCCCACAAAAACCTGGAAGTTTGCAGAGTTTAAAAATTCTCATATGGACAATTAAAAAAAATTTTTTTTTAATTTACAAATTTTACATTTTTGTAGTACCCTCAATATCTCAGTGGCACTTTGTTCTGGATTTCTTTGAATATAAAAACCAAGAAAAAAGGTTTGTACCAAAGTTACTATATAATATTCAAAACATTAGGTGCAGTAAAGAAATGTAACCAGCCAGCCAAACCCCTCAATTAAAAGCAACTTGATGTGGCTGCCAAAACACTCCACCCTTTCAAACTCAAATAAGTAAACCTTTTCGGCTATAGGCACAATGGGAAAAGACTAATTAAGGAAATGAGGTAAGATTTCTTAATGTTATATTAATGACATAAAAACTCGCTCCACACCATCCCCTCCATATGAAACACTGGGTTTTCCTGTTACTTCATTCAGTTGACTTTTAGCCATGTCCTCTCTCTGTCCAGTCATTCAAGGGGTACATTGACTGCGCAGTGTGTATGTGTGGCTATAGTGTGTGCACTAAGTGTCCATATGTGTTCATAGGTATACATCCATGCAGGACAGACTGAAGCAATATCATCTTTTGGGCTGGAAGGGCGAGGGAGGGCTGTGCAGCTGTGACTCCAGGTTAGCTGAAGTGATCAGTGCTAAGGGGGAAGCCAGAGCTGTTGATAAATGCTCACACACTTAAATGCATGCACACACTTCTTTTCTATGACATTTTTCTCTTGGTAGGAACTCAGTGTTAAGAAGAGTAAATAACTGGGAAAATAACAGAAGAGATTTTTGTGCTCTGAGTAGGGTTAAAACACTGTAGGAAAATGAAAATCTGCTGTAGACTACCACCTTCAATCTTGCATTCATAGTTTTAATGGACAAGGAGAAAGAGAGAAAGACTATGCTCTTGCCTTTTTGCTCTCTGTGTGGCGATTCCCTTTGATTTTCATCTTCTAATTTCTAAAGTCTGTAACATAAATAAAATTGCTGCATCTCTATCTTTGGAATTTAGTAGAGGTGGTTAAGACGCTCGTCGTTGCATTGTGATTATTACTTTTGGTGTTGTCTTTGTCTTTTGTTACAAAATCTTATTTGTATTTAATTTCCTAGATAACAAAGACTACCATATAATTAAGGTCATTTAATGTTAATCAAGAATTTTAAAAAGGTGAGTGATGAGGAACGTGTGATTAATGTACAAATAAAAACACAGTCTTATTCTTTCCCTCTCTTATCAGTTTTTAATCCCTCTGACGTACTTAACCGGCTCCAGTTGAAGTCACTGGTAGTTTTATGTGGCCTGTGAATTTTCCAAAGATCAGCTTCAAACTCCCTCGAGTTAGAGAGAGAGGAAAGAAAAGAACTGCACTGCATTCGAAGTGCTTTCATGAGACACTGTATAATACCTCATGTTCTCAACAGTGGTATTTTATACAGGTGTAAGATCTCAGAGTCCTGAGACAGGGAACAGATTTCCTTAAGTGGATAGCAGCAGATAAACCCAAGGCAGGATACGACTAATTATGATTGTACAAAGCATAAACAGCTGAAGTACTTAGACTTCGTGGAAGCTAGCAAATGAGTTGGAGAGAGAACTAGCAAAAAAATGATAGCATCTGTCACTTGATGCAGTACAATATCATCACTTCATACCTCCTTCCAAAGAATGAGTGGGAAAAAATGACCTCATAAGGTCTACATTATCCTTCTGAGGGATTTTCAGGCATCTTGGGTAAAGTGCCAAGTACACTGGAAGTGGGGGAGCGTTAGTTGTCTCCAAAGCACCAGAAGGAAATGAAGAAAAGGGATGAAATGGCCCAAACAAGCAGACAAAACTACAATTTTGTGGCAGGTTGCTCTAGGTCTCATTGACCTTGGCAGTAATGCAGGGGTCATTTTTTATATGATTGAACTGTCCTTGAATAATTTCTCCAGCATCTACAAACAAGCTTTTCTTCCACATCAAACATGCTTGTCATGTTCTCCTTTCCAAAAATGACAAATAAACAGGATTTTTTTCTTTTTCAATATGCTGGGAACATCCAGCTTTTATCTATCATTCTTTTACTTAGACCTCCTTAAAAAAATTATCTAGGGACTAGCACATTAGGTATGTGCTTCTATTTTCTCACTTGTGGAAAAAAGACAGTTTTGGAACAACATACTGTATTTGAACACTTTGTAAGAGAAATTTAGCTTAATAAGTGAGAGGGTATGACATTTGAAACTAGACAGAGGTAGGAACATTGCACTTTTGGAACAAATACTGGATTGGGCTTTTCAAAAAAATATAAAAACTGTTTAAGAAGATAGTTACCCCTTCCCACCCCAACTTCTAGCTTTGTCAGAGTAGAGACCTACCTCTTAGGTATTCTGACTTGCCTCCTGGAAGCCTTTCTCTCCTTTGACCACACAGCAAATTTTCTAATTTAAACACCTACATTAGTAGCTGAAAATGGCAATACCTACTGATTTTCAAAGGGGAAAGTGGTGGCCTAGTTTTCTTTATTCCTTTGGAAATGTCCCTTTGAATAGACCTGTATATTCAGTAATGTGCAGAATGGGAGAATCATGTGATCCCTCCAGCTCCACCTGACATGTGTTGCCTTATTTTGGGGATTTTGTAGATAGTGGCTACTGGCTGTTACATTCTAAGCTGTACACAGGGCTAAAAGACCACCTCCATGACAATTTTCATCTCCAGATGTAAAGGATGGAGCAACCACACAAGGACTGATGCTTGTGCTGAGAGGCAACACCACACCATATAAAATACTGTTGAGGTTCCCGTACTTCATGGCATGGGAGATGCTGAAGTACTCAAAAAATTTGTTGTCTCATCCTTCAAAGGAAGTGCCCTCACTCAGACCTCTGTGCATACTGGTATAAATTGAAGTGTGAGGGGCATTCAACAGCAGAGGAGCAAAATCTTAGGGAGAAGGTGGTGGGATGCACCGAATGCAGCTGAGGGTGCAGACAGGATAGCAAGATTGCTGCCTGTCCTCAGTGAAAACTCCTGGTGACCGAGGAAGGTTCCTGATAGCTGGGAAATATTAACAGTGAATTCAGCTTTACAAGAGCAAGAGAGTGATCTGGGGAACTACCAGTTAGTTCTGCTGCAGTGTCTGGATAAACCATGGAGCACAACCTCCCAGAATCCCATTCCAGACACATGAGAAACAAGAAAATAAAGAGAAGCAGTAGACATGGAAAGAGTAAGGATATTATGCCTCACCAACCTGATTGTATTCTATGATGAAATGACTACTGATGGAAGAAAAGGGAACCGAATGTATGTGAAAAGGCTTTTGAGACCACCTCCACAGCATTTTAAATGGTAGTTTTGGTCAATATGGAATGGATGGATTATTAGAGGAGTTGAAAATTAGCAGGAGTGGCTGACTCCAAGGATGGTAATTGATGTCCTGAGGGCAGCTTGGTGGCCAGCAACTATTACAGTACCCAAAGGGCTGATACTAGGACTACTCATTTAATATCTCCATCAGCGACCTGGATGACTTGACTAAATGCACCCTCTGGAGATCTGTGGATGGTGGCGCACTGGGGAAGTTGTTGACGCACCGTGTGGCAGAGCTGCAAGGGCTGCAAGAGAAGCTTTAGATCTGGGCAACATAAGCTGCATGAAGCGCAAAGTTGTGCATCTGGCGCGTGGTAACCCTCTGCATCCGTGCAGGCTGGAACTGGGTGGCTGGGAAACAGCCAAACTGCCTTCAAGCCAGCAGTGTGCTTGCAGTAGGGGAAACCACATGCCACTAGGATGAGGTTGGACAACAGACTGATGAAACTATCACTGCTAGGCATTGGTGAGGCTTCCCCTGAAATGCTGTGCCAGATTTGGTTTCTCCAGTTAAAGAGAGATTCTGAGGCCCTGAGCAAGGTCGAGTGGCAGGCCACAAACCTATGTAAGGTGGTGTAGCCCATGGCCTGATAAGAAAGACATGGGCTTGTTTCATTTATGGAGAAGAAAAAAGAGATTATCAAATGTAGCTTACAATTACTGTAAAGAAAATGACAGAGATATCAAAAGACCCAAATGCTTTTCAGACATCTCCTTACTAGTTACTAGACAACTAGGCTAGCTACATGAGCAAATAGTCTTTCTAAGGGAGAGAATTGCAAATTGTAACTAGAGAGGTTCAGACCAAAAACTCTGAAAAGTTTATTCATCAGCAGGTAGTGTGGCTCTGGAGCATCCTACCCAAAGTGGTGGTAAAATTGCCTCCTGTGACAGGTTTCAAGACTTACGTAGCAAAGTGCCAGCTGACCTGACACAGTGTTGCCGCAGTCTCTGGCTGGTGTAGACAAACCCCAGAGGTTTTCCCTCCAAGCAGCACTTCTGAGATGCTATGACAACCCTTCCCTCTAGCATACAGTGAAAGGATAGTGGCTGGCATTTAATGGTTCCCTTTTGCTATCTTATACAGTCAGTGCTGCTCAAGAGCATTTTGAACCTTCTCTGATTAAGGGCAAGGCAGGTTTTGTCAGAGATGTGCATGTAGCATAGTGGCAGAAAAAACATCGCAGACACTTCTGATGCAGAATTGATAAAAAAAAAGCTGGATGGTGTTGAAGAATGACCTTTCTTTTCCTGGGAGGCACAGAATTGTTTTCGGGGGGTTTCTTATCATTATGCAAGAAAACAGGTCTATGAAGTGAACTTGGTATGGTGGGTAGATGGCTCACAGAGATAATCTTACCTACTGTGCTTTCTACCTTATACACTGTAAAATATTATTTGCATTTTCACTTGTTCATGAAAACAGATCACATATCTTTGTGTTTGCTTATGCTGTAAATTGGTCTTGCAATGCCCTACTAATATCTGCATCATGCTCAAAATCCACCAAGATTTATTTTCTTCTTCCTCTCTTGAACATCTTATTGAACAACTACACATTCTCTCACTCCTCCAAAACCTTCTGGAGCCAGTGTTTGAATGTGTCACTCTTCTCTATGGTTCTTCAAATCACAGTAACTATTGGAAGGCAGAAAGATGATTCAGATATTTTCCAGGGACCTCCGCAAATACATTAGTATAGTGCCCTAATAGACATATTTGGTTTTCCAAGAAGATTTCTTGTTTGTGATCTTCTTTGTCATATAAGACAGATTTTGGCTAAAGACATTAAACTGTGGAATGATCTGACACTATAATTTTATTATATTTTAGGAACAAATGATGTAAAAACAGAGGTAATGATTTCTGGGGCCTAAATCAGAGAAACTGCAGTCCTCTCCTCTCCT
>VYZQ01067340.1:30010-78973 GCA_013400655.1 Mystacornis crossleyi | reverse complement strand
CCCCCCCAAAGCTGGTGACCCCCGGGCAGCCCCGGCTGCCTGCTCCAGTGCTTTGCTGGCCTCACCTTCCATAAACTGAATGCCCATTTGCCGCATTTCAGGGCCGCTTCTTGAGCTGGACACGGGACACTAAATTGCCTTTTCTGCAGCTCTAGATGGACCTCGCAGAGCAGCCCCAGCACTCACTGAACCCACCCAGTGGCCAGGGGTGACACCAGTGGGGTGGCACTTAGGGATGACATGATGACCCACCCTTGTGCTTCCTTCCCCTCAATGGTGCGTTGTCACAGGTGACACTCAGAGACCCCACAAGATGCTCTGCAAAACCCACCCAAGCATCGCCATGCCACACGGGGGAAGCGTGGGCTGACTGCTGCCTGAAAGGCAAGAGCCAGCAAGTAAATCCAAATTTATTGTTAAATCTCTGGACATAAAAATAATCTGGCTTTTAGAAAGCAATTTATTTATGCTTTCAGTACTTACTTAAATATTTATGTGAGAAAGGGAAAAAAAGGTCTGCTCTGACATAGGACTATTGTCGTAGCAACAGTCTTTGAGATTAATGGAAGTAAATTAGCCTGATGTTTTATTTACATCCAGAAAAGCAATAGATAAACTCTTCTTGTGATGGATTTTCTTCATTAGCTGGGCGAACGCCTAAGGTACAGCTCTTGACATTGTTTCTTCCATGCGGTTAGACAAACAGTTTATCAAAAGAGTATAAAATTGTCAAGAAAAGAAGCAGATTAATGGCCAGTAAAGTGAAGATCACTGAATTTATGATATAAGTAGCAGTATCAGTGGAGCTCAAGAAATGGCTTATTAGATAACCACCATGTACACACACAGAGAAGTGCTGAGCCGCCCCGGATCTGCCGCATTGTCGGCAGCTGCTTCCCAAATCCCTGTGGGGTGTTCTCCACACTGAAGCTTCACCTCCCTCCTCCTTCCCTCCCTTTAGGTTTGGGTTTATTCTGTAACTCTCTCATTTGAGCTTGTGAACATACGATTTCCTCCCAATTAAAAATCCTTAAGACTTTAGAGGCGATAACCTTGTCTTCATGTGTGTGCTGCCGTAACCATTTCTGCAACCTATTTTGGCAATTTTGACCGCTTTTACACCACTGATAATCATGCCAGTATCAACAACAATAATGTACATGTCTTATGATTATTTGTAAAAAATCCCCCAGCATTAGCAGCTTATGGATCCCATATGGCTCCTGCAGCAATTACCTCTGGAAGGATAATTACCTGTCAGATAAGGCAAATGGAAAAAAAGGAGACAGGGAACCTGGGAGAAAGGAAACATTACTGGGGATGGCAGAGGGGCTGTGCATGTGGGTTCCCGAGGTCTCTGCCCTGCCAGGCATGGGCTCAGGTTTTCAAGCTTCAGAAAAGGGATTTTGGGTGCAAGGACGACTAAGAAACATGAGTTTAACTGGTGCCATGAATCTTGGTGCTGTCTCCAGCAGGTGGCATTGGCTCGACAGGCTGTCTTTTCCCAGTGCTTGCCAAGAGCATCTTAAAAGTTTCATCTCTGGACTGGCTGATTTCAAGCTGCTAAAGCACCATTAATTCCCTAATTCGTTTGCAGCCTAATCTGCCCAGCTATACTTTATATCTCTTCACGAGCACCACCTTCCCCACCCACCCCCCCGCATTACTCTCTTTCCAACAAAAATCTAGATTTGTGGAAGCAGAGCATTGCTCCATGCCAGGAGCCAGACAGAGCAAGTGGCTGCTTGAAGAACGAAATGCCACAGCACCCAGGGCTCTTCCCACCCTAGTGTGGACCCAAGTATGGACCCAGGTGGGCAGCACCCACAGGATTTTTGGACTGAAGATCTCAAATGGTGGTCAAGTCCAGCAGTTTTTCCCTAGAGCTATTTTGGATAGCTGCTGCTTTGGTAGGATTGTCTCTGTTCCAGGGAACTCGTAAAGTTCAGGACATTTTGAACAAGCCCTGCAGCTGTCCCTGGGATGGATTTCAAAAAGATACATCTCATAGAGCTGTGTGCATCCAACCGGCAGATAACACAAATCCAACCGTGCTCTGGGGCTTTGAAATCCACTGGCTTGTAATCAAGTGTCCTGGTTTCGTCACCCCATGACAGCAAGGCAAGCCAAAGGTGTGAACAGCCTCTCCCAGAAAGGAGTAGTTTTCTATCCCCAGACTGTCACCATGGGGTCCTTGGGGATTTCCCCGTTTTTTTTGCTTCGCTCCTGACTGAAGGATCAGCCTCACTTTTTCTCCTCTTCTGAGCTGAGCCAGTTTTTATTCCCCTGGGCCACACCCAGCATCACTAACCCAAGAGATGACATGGATGCAAAGGGTTTTCTTGCATCTGGCACCCTGGGGACCTTCCTGGGACCCCCTGCTGCCAGCCACAGGCAGGGTGCTGCTCGTGCCCCCATGCATGGGGTGGTGAGGCAATGCCTGTGCCTCCAACTTCTGACCATGGCTTGGGTTGGGATACCACGTGAGCTTTTTCCGCCCCCCTCAGTCCCTGTCCAAGTTCCAGGTTAGGCAGTCGGACTCACCATTTTACTTCCTTTTGGGATGGAAGGCTGTAATTGGCAATGTCTCTGCATCACCAGGCAGAAAGGAGGTTCCTGTGGCAGGAGAGATGAGGAGAAGGAAGGACCAAGACGTCAGCTCTTTTCTCTCAATCTGTGCGTTTCCTTGCCAATACCAGAGACTAATATATCAGTCTGCAGAGGTATTAACACAGCATATGGGCTGCCTGGAGGAGGCAGCATGTGGTGATCCCTTCAGGAAGCACCTAAAAGTGGTGGGTGAAGATTTTTCTCACTAGGTGCTCAGTGCTGGGAAAGCAAAGAGAAATTCTCCATGGACAGTGGTTCAATCCTGTCCCCAGTGCAGCCAGAAGAATATGTTGGGGTTTCAAACCAGGTACAGGGTTTGAAAGACCCAAGAGAGAGTCAGCCCCAGGGAAACCTGAGTCCTGACTCTGCAGAGAAATGGAACAGGATTTGCCCATGCAGGGGCATTTCCCTGGCAAGAGGTGAGCATGACTCGACGGTGCTGCTGGCCAGGCTCTCTGCTTGAGCAGGCATGGCAACACCTCTTCCAGTGCTGCTTTTCAAATGAGTTTTGCTCCCTTGGATTTAATGTTTGGCCATATCCAAGCAGGGATGCAGTTTTTATTGAGGATGAGGTGAATGGATAGAGGGGAGCAGGCTACACTGTAAACGTTGCCGTATTTTTGCATGCGTTTGATTTTAATTGCCCATTCTGGGCATCTGGGAAAGCTTGGAGTAAGCAAAGCATGTTACATCCCAGGGCTCTTTATGTACATAAACAATTGGAGGTTTATTGTCTTGACCTTCCCTGAAACAAGTTCTTGGCTCCTCTGCATTAAATCTTGGGGAAAAAAAGGGACCTAATAAGCTGAGCTGCAGATTTGGGCTTCTAGGAAGTGCATCTAGGTGCCAGCAAGATACCAGGAGGCTGAGATTTACCACAACTGGGACAAATCTTTTTTAATGGCTTTTGTTCAGTTCACCGGGGTCTGCCAGATCTGCTCTTTGCCAACAGTAAATAGTCTGGGAGCAGGGAATTGGTGATTATATTAAATTTAAAGCAATTCAGCAGGGTTTTACTTGATTTGGAGTGTGGGGGAGAGGAGGCACAACATCTATGCACAGAATGGACAGGTTAGGTCAGACACTTCCTGCTTTATTGTCTGAGCATGAAAAATGGCATCACAGGGAAAGAGCCATAATAAAGTGTTCAGGAAGAGTTCATCCTGCCCATTTGAGTCAAAGTTGTAAACTAAGAGGGCAGAGATCAAAGGCTTCTACTGAAGGCCAGAGCAATTTGCTGCTTAGCTTAACTGGAGGGTAGCATTCAGTGCCCATGCAGGGGCACCCACCCAGTTGGGGATTTCCCCGTGCCTTTATTTTTACTCCTCTTCCAGAAATGGGAAACAACCAACGTGTGGGAGATATCTCTACTTCAGCTGGGCATGGCCTTTTCAAGCCTGACCACAGTTCAAGAGGTGGGGGAAAAGCTCCAAAAAGGCACAGCCGTGCTTCTGTGGTGACAGCCCCTGGGTGGGCAGTGTGGCTTCACGTCCTGGGGCTCCACTCCAGCCCATCCCCAGGCTGTGCAGAGAGAAAATCTGCTCAGTCCTGACCTGCCTCTGCCACCTGGTGATGCTTTTGCACTTACCCTTCTAAAAAAATCTCATCTTCCTGAGGCATTTTGATTGCTCTAGGTAGAGGCTGCCCTTTTTATGCCTGCAGCGTTATCCCTTCCCTGCCCCTGCCTGCTGGAGCTGCCTCTTGCACGCTCCACAAAGCAGCCAGGCACTGTCTTCTGTTTTAATTGTTTTTGCCCACCTCCTGGCTTGTCCTCACATTAGCTTTAGGGGCTTTGGGGCAGGGGAAGGGCTTGGAAACAGGGAACATTTGGGTGCTGAGAGGCAGGGGAAGGAGGGTAAGCAGGTACCCACTGACTTGGTGGATTCAAGCCCTGGCGTGGTGGGAGCAGATGTGTCAGTGCAGGCACCTGCATGGATATGGGCTATAATTTCTTTGTCTTTGCAGAGCTACGGCCTTGAAGTTTGCCTCTTTTATTCTGTAGGGACCACTGACTGCAGAAAACAGATGCCATCTGTCCACTGTGCCTTGTAAATCAGATTTTAATCATCTCAGGGAGAGGTCTGTCTCCAGCTGAGTGCTGCAAACCAGGTCTGCAGGAGTTACTCTGGAAAATTTACATTTCTGAGATAGGTTAGTGATTAGGGCCCCAGCTTCCTACCAGGGAGGCTGAAATCCAATTTCTCCCCCTCTTACAGATTTCCTAGCTGATGGTGGAAAATAGCTGAGGCCATGCCTGGACTGATCAGGTAAGTGCAGATCTGTTTCTCACCTCCCGGCTGACGTCCTTCCCCAGCTCCCTCACTCTGCAGAGTATCCGCATCCAGCGTGGGCACAGAGGCTCCCATAATGAAGGACACCACTGAGTCGGGACCAAGAGAGGCACCTCCGAGATCCCGCTTTGCTCCATGAAAGGTGAAGCCACAGATTGCAGAGGCGCTGGTGTTGGAGTCGCTGTCTCCTCCGTTGCTGCCAGCGCCTGGTTCACACCAGCTACAGGCTTGCCTGGTGGGTAACACGTGTGGCCCAAGGGCTGCTGCAGCAGGTTGCAGTGGGCAGTGGGGGAGAGAGCCAGGGAGGGAAATGGCACAAGATCTGACTCTGTCTCATCTTGTACAGCCCTTACACAGTTCTGCAAGGCGAACGATGTATTCCTACAATAATAAAAGTGCGCTGCCAAGGATGGTCACAAGTACAGGTGAACTGTTCTTGTCCCTTTTTTCAAATCACTATATACTGTAAAATCATTGCAATTAGAGGGTATTAGAGGGAGCCTGCAAAGCAATCTCTTTATGAGTAAAGAATCAATAATTTGTTTTCTTCTTCCTTGTATGAAAACAATACCATAAAATCATGTTGGTTTATTAAAAAGGCAATACCCTCCAAGCACAAATGGCAAGGCTGATCACAGCCTGTCTGTGGGGAGATACAGCTCTTTTATCCGCAGTCTCTGTGGACTTATTTTTCAAAAAAGAGCTTAGCAAAACCTCTAAAAACACGGTTATTTATTAGTTGGCATTGCCAAGTTTTGACCCCCATCAGAGGAACCCACAGGGCAGAGCAGACGGAACCCAGCATTACCTGCTGGAAGCTTTGAAACAAATCTTTGCCCCTTCTCCTCCATCCTCAAAAAGGAGATTTGCCAGGCAGGATGGCTCCTCACAGCTGTTCCAGGTCACTCACCCCTGCCATTTTACACTAAAGAACTTCATCCTCCCAGACTGTGTATCATCACATCACAGAGGGTGGTTTGAACAGTCACATCCTGGGACGAGTCAAGTCCTGTCAGCTCATCGAAACCCAGATCTAATGGTTATAATCATGCAATCATTAATTTTTTTAACAGGATGCCATTAGAGTTTAAGCTTTTGCAAGGGTCCAGGAGAAGAAATGTGGTTCCTGTCAGCATCTTCTGACACACTGCAGAAGCAAACCTGCATCCTTGGTTCACACAAGTCAGGGCAGTCATCATTCATTTTGCACAAAATCTTTTTCCCTCACCTCTGCGGGGCAGTGGAGGTTGCAGCTGGGCCATGCATTAATTAACTGGATGTGGTGAGGGCACGAAGGCAGCATGGCTTGTGTGGAAACCATTTAATGGGGTATCAGTAAAGGAAATGCCCCCTTGTCCCCCACCCTCCTGCCCCTTACACACCCTCAGGGAGTTGTTCTGCACAGTATCTTCATGTAGGTGCTTGGGCTGGAGCTCTGTAGAGACTTGGGCAGGGCTCATGAGGCTGGTATGAGGTGTCTGATGAGCAAATTCTGGAACTAAAGGCATCAAAGCTAATTTGTAAAAATGGGCTAATAAGGGGTAGTGTGGTACCCAGATAATGGGGAGAGTCCAGGCCCCACTGCATAAGCCCCCCACAGTTCTGGGATTCATTTTAATTAGCACTCAGATATCAGATAGGAAGAGAAAATATTCCCCAGCTTTTTTCCATAGAGATTAAATCATTCATTCAACCAACATCCTAATGAGGCACGAACAGATGCACAATGAATAAATATTTTAAAAATAGTTAACTTAAACATTAAAAAACACCCGCATCTCTGTTCTGTAGGTAGCGCTTGTGGAACTAGGCTGGAATGGGGAGAAGGTGGAACTCCCCCTTTCCAGAAGAGCAAAGGAGACTGCAGATGAAACCAGTTCTTGAGCTGGTTTTTAATGAGCCTCCTGCAGCTTTTTCAGGTGAATCAAAGAAATGAAAATCCTTGGGCAAAACAAATATTTCCATTCAAGTCCTATTAGTCTTCCTATTCCCTAATCTTCCCCCCAAAATCCTTGTCCCCAGCCCAGATGCTCAGCCCAGTCTCAGTTACGAGGATGCTGGGACTGAGGGGTCACACCTATGTCCAGGTGAGGCTGTGTTGTCTGGAGGACGTTACTCACTGGATGACCTTACTGGAGCCCAGGGAGCCCTCACTGAGGCTGGCCTTGTCCTACATCCCTCCAAGAGATCCTTCACTTGTAGCCCTTCTCACAAGCATCATTATTTCTCCTTCCTTTCTTCCTCTGCAAAGGAAGAGAATTTAAAGATTAAATCCTGCTGAGAAATTAAAAAATCATAGGTCCCTTGAGACACAAAGTAGAGCTAAACCCAACTGCATGAGCAAGGAAACAGCTTTTCTACATGTTGGGGGAAGTTTGGCAGGTAGGAAAATATTTCTCAGCTGAACATTCTCCCCCTGGTTTGGATTAATAGCTCGGATCCAACTTCACTACTCTCATAACAAATAAATCTTAAAACATAACTAGCCCAAGAGAAGAAGTATCTGCTAGATGTCTTTCCAATGCTGTAATTTTTTCCTCTGTAAAGCATTCCTCTTTTAAAAGCCCTCTGGTTCTTCACAGCTTATTTTCCTTGGATTTTATAGAGACATCAGTATCAAACACATGCAGACAACTAAGCTTCCAGGTGGCAACATACACAAGATACATACACAAGAGCAAAAATACAAGGCAAGATGTTCCCAGCAAAACGATGTTTAATTTACTGCTTGTGAGTTATCCATGAGGAGACCCGGATGTATTTTTTTTTTACATAGTCAGCTTTTGGTCGAAATTATTTGACACTCTGCAAGCCCCCAACATCAGTGTCCACAGCCCCTCTGCAACCATCCCTGTCACAGGCTTCTCCTGCCCAAGGGGATGGAGGTTTGCATGGCTTTTTTCCCATGGTTTTAGAATCTTCTCCAGCTTCGGAGAGGACCCTATGCTGAGATTAAGTTGCCATTGTGTTGGAGCACACTGGGGGAAGTTATTAAACAAGAACTCAATGTATCATTTGTACTTCTCTTAATCTAATAAACAATAGATGTTCCCTTCAAAGGTAAAGGAACAACTAATAAAACACTCACAAGCTCTGTCTTTCAACTCCAATAAAATCTCAGGAAGGTGCGAAAGAAATCCTCAAACCCATGCATTGAACTCGGTGTTGAAACGTCAGCTCCCACACGTGAGAGGAATATGTCCATTTCCTCAATGTGCCCGGGAAGAGCCAGAGCTTGGAGGGCTTAATCCTACACTTTTGCTATCAGGTAGAACAAAATGTTTCACCTAAAACCTGGCAGTTAAAAATCAGGTCTTTGAATGCTTGCAGAGAAGTCCTCGAGCAGTTCTCAGCTTCAGGTGTGGAATGAGTTTGGAAAAACTTTTATCTCCATTTTAGCAAAACAGAGCAAAACATGTTCTACTCCACAATTTTTTTTACAGTCCCCTCAAATGAAACCTGTAATCAGGTGTCTTTTTTTTATCCATTGCACTGTCTCTGAAGATGGGAGGAAAGAAAGTAAATGTGGAGAATAAAGGGGAACACAAGTGGCTCGCTGAGATAACCCTCTTGTGCGGCAGAGCTCCTCTCTCTGGGTGGAGAGCTTGAAACACCTTGAGGAGGAAAGGATTCTGATAAATGATGGGGGACAAGGCCAACACACCCATGGGTTCTCCACAGTCCTTCAACCTGATTTTTACTCAGTGGAAGAGGACAGGGAAGCTGCCACCAAATGCAGAGTGGCTTTAATCCCACTTTTGCAAGGAGTCCAAGAGCAAGCTTTTGAGGTGGGAGGTGATGCGCCAGTCCCATCCGGATCTGGCAAAGCCTGGCATTGCAGCGTTGGTGCAAGCACACTTGGTCCTTTCCCTGGCTTGCTGCTACTCTGCTGGCACCAGGGGAGTGGCTGATGAGAGCTGGCAGGAGCCTGGGCACGTGTTTGAAAGCCAGAGAGAAACGGGAAAGACATGGCATTAATTATGATGGCTTGGGACCAGCTGGAACTGTCGAACTGAGTTAACTGAGGAGAAAATGGCTCACAGCTCAGGGACAAGGCGACCTGGGGGGCTTGGCAGGGGACACCAGATGAAAACCACCACCATGTGCTAACCCCCTGCTCTTTCCCAGCCTCGGCCCAGGAGCATCACCCTGGTGTCACCACGGATGCAGTTTGGATAATGGGAAACAGAGCGAGCCCACTGTCAGCAGCATTTTCTTTTGAAGCCCTGCCATCACATGTGGGATCCCAGACTGGCAGAGTTTGAGCTGCCTTCTTAGCTAAATTGGGAAATTAATTACCCCGAGCCACACCTCCAAGTGAACAATGGCAACTCGGTCTTGGTGATGCCCGGTCTCAAGCAACTAACTCAAGCTCAGCAGAGCAGTCCAGCGCCTCATTGTTTGGTGTGCTGTAGGACCACGGCTTCCAGTAGGCAGGATGTTCAGAGAAACACCGTACATCGAGGTCTGAAACACCTGGAGCTCTTGGTGGCTGGAGAGCCGGGCTGGGGTAGCAGCAGGTGCACATCAGGTGAGTGTAGAGGTACCGGTGTGGTTATTTAAATGCTTTAAATGGAAACAGACAAAACCTATTAAGATAAATTGCACTGGATGCACTAAATGCTTCTTGTTGCCTCTGCTTCAAGCTGTAGATTTGCAATAAGTTTGCATTTATGGATAGGTTACATTTTTAAAGCGTTTCAAAACACTTCAGCTTAAAAACACGCATTTCTAGTCTGTTTTGATTTTGTGGCGAGGGACGGGCTCCCCTGCGAGTCAGGGAGCTTCAGAGTTAAACAATAAACAGATCCCTTTTACAGTCACTGTCAGATTCCCCCTTCTGCTGTATATCCCTGCAGAGGTAAGGAGGCTCCCAAGGCATCCAGGTGGCTAGAGCCCCCCACTATGGCAGAGCCCCAGCAAAGGTGGCTGGGCCTGCAGCACTGCACTCGTACTTCACGGAGCTCTGCGTTGGTCTCATTCCTGGTAAGCAATGACATTCAAGGGCTTGATTTTTGTTTATTCGACTGCAACCCGTGTGGTTGTTTACATGAAGGCAAACGGTATGAAAAAAGCTATCAGACCAGAACAAGGATAAAAAGGGAAACGCTCCATGAAGCTACAGCTGGATGCACTGACTGCACCTGGCTGTGCTCAGACATGTCTGCTTGCTCCTGAAGATGTTGATCACCTAATGGTGATCTGATTTTCCTACAGATTATATGGGATTGGCTGTAAGGTGCTCTTTAATTCCACCGAGCAGAGAGGGTTTCCAGATAAATGGCTTGTCTGGCCCGCAGCAGCACAAGCTGAGGGGCACTACTGCTCCACGTGGGTAATGTTGTGGGTCTTTTCCCCCCTGAAATGTTACTGCTTTGAAAGAGAGCTGAGAAAGCAGAGCCAAAATCCTTGCCTAGAAGTACACAGCTTATTTGTGTGTGGTGCTCACCTAGGTGACCCTCACCTGAGCTACTGGTGAGGATGCATCAAACTGGCCACCAATATGCTCTTGCTTTGTATGGGATAAGGATTAATTCAGCAGGAGCAGGGAAAGAGCAGTGGTGCTCACCTTGGGAAAAACCACACAGGCAGCTGTGTCCATCACAGCCTGGTGTTACATACCTGCCACCCTTCCCTACACCACTGCTATGGTAAGTGTACTCTGCTGGTCAGAGATTTCCTAAACCTGGGCTGTAAGAAATACAGGGTTTTTTCTTGAGGGGAACACTCTTAAATTAGGTCCTTTCTCAGAAAGGTGATGACACCTAGAAGGGGAACATGCAATGCAGAGAATGAAGCTAATTGCTCTTTGGTAGTTTTCTTTCTGCCTACAGACTTTGCAGCACAGTTTTGGGGGGAAAAGGCTGCCCTGAGATTTCCACCAAAAATTCTGCACTGCAGACAAGCAGTATCAGGTCAGCCCCACTAATTCCCCAGCCCTTTCTCTAGCCTGGAAAAAGGAAAATGGTCTAAATAAACCACTTTTTAACCAGATACCCCTCTCTAGACCCTAATCAATTGCTGAAAATTGTTTCAAAACAAGTTTTGAATGGAAAGATAGCTCTGAAATGTAGAAGATATTTCATCAAAACATCTCCCTAACAGAGTTTGATTTTTTTGGTTTGCTTTGGTTTGGCTTGTTTGGATTTTTTTTATGGAGGAAGGAAAAGTTGTCAGAGAAACAAAATGCTTCTCACAGAAGCAGTTGGGACATGTGACTGTGGCATTTGGCCCTTTGGACCTGCAGCAGAATTGTCTTTTTGTCTACTTTCTCCAAAGACACAGCATCTTCCAGGCATCAGCATTAACCAGAGGATGTCTTACAGAGTCACCTCCTGCCCAAAATTTAGCAAGTGAGAGGTGGGAAAAGAACAAGAACCCAAAGCATCTGAAACTCCCACTCCCAGACAACTGAATTCCATTCTTCCCCCTGAGCAAAAGGCATTTCAAATTGCTACTCTGAAGAATCATCGCCATCCCGAGGAAGGAATTCGGAGGAAGAAGAAAGGAAAGAGGTTTTTCACAGCTGTCTGGCTCTGAAACTGAAAAGTATTCATGTGTGGAGGAAAGCACCTTTCTCTGTCAGAAGGAAACAGATGAAAAAATGTTTATGAAATACGGAGGGCAACACTCATCTTCCCTTGTCCTGCAGAAGCCCTGCTGTCAGGGGCTTCCTGGCCACAGCTGGAGACACACAAGTGTTTTCTCATTGAGCTCTCCCCCTGCTCCCCTCTGCCTGAAGCCCAGTTCAAATTTTTCATCTTCTAATGGCAAAACAGAAGATGAAATCTAGAGAAAAGCAAATAAAAAGGACATAGTAATGGAGAACGATAGAAATCCTTGAAACAGAGGAGCAGGGTTGGAAGGAAGGTTTGTACAAACAGCAAATCTTGGAGTCCCTAGCTAAAACAAAAGGCTTGAAGCTACAGTCCTCTGCGGGTGTCTCACCTAAAAAACAGAGATCTTCCAGTAATCCACTCCAGATTATAGCTCCCCACATGCCACCTCCCTCTCCATGTTTCTTGGAGTGAGAATCCCACAAAAATCCAGACACATTTCATGAAAACCTCGGCCAGATGGCCACCAGTGCCTCTACCCTGCTAGGCAGCTTGAGCAGCAGGCTGAGCCTGTCTCCTAAGCCAGGTCTGTCACACCTTGCCACCCACACAAGCAGATCTGGCCCCTGGGGCTGGTGGGTAGGGAAAGGCTCTGTTTTTTTTTGCACAGGTGAAATCACCCCAAAGCAGGAGATCCATCGGAGTTGACATAGCAGCTTCTGCCCCAGCACCTATTTGTGGATAGCAACAGGGACCTGGCAGGTTTTTGCCAGGCAGACTGAAGAAGCAGGAGGAATTGACTCATCACAGAAGTGTCACACCGCTAAGAACATCCACAGGATAACACGGTTGGAAATCCACAGCGGGAAAAAGAACATTGCTGCTGGGGATGGAACGCCTGCAGACTGTCCCACCTCCATCCACCTTAACCCACGCGCTGGCTGGCTCTTGCTAGAGGCCAGGATAATGTTAAAGCAAGGAGAGACAAAGGAGCAGGGAGTCTCTAGGGCAGAGAAGAGAGATGTTACCCTGCGTGGATCTGTCGGTGGATGCTACATTATGCATACAGGGACACGGCTAACCCAGAAGGTGAATCAGGCAATTGGAGCGAGCTGTTTGAACACACACCCAACAAAGGGAAATTCAATTAAATTTTAAAGGCAACACATTTGAAAATGGCAGGACTAAGTGGCATTTAAAGGTGGCGATCATTGCCAAGTTATTTCGAGCAAACAGGAGGCTATTCCATGCATCTGTTCGAACGTGCCAACAATTAATTTAGTAATCAGCATGTTTTGAAGGGACGACTTGAGAAGGTGACAAGCAGCGCTAGTCCCTCGATCAGTGTAAATCCACTTTTCTGGCTTTCTCTGTCACAGCCAGCCCCACGCTAGCAGAGGGTTTGGCTGAAAGCCCCTCAGGAGGGACATGCTGGGGGAGGTGACTTCTCTTACATAAGGACGGTGATGTGCCTCACACACGTGCAGATGGTGATGCTTCTCATACCACCCACAGCACAGATGGACTGTCAGTCATCACACTGAAAGCCATTCCAAGAGTGTGCCTACCCCAAGTCCAGCAGGGAAAAAATAAGTGCTCTTCCATCCACTAAACCTACCCTGCCCTACAACGGCATAGACACCAGAGCAAAAATATTACAGAAATAAGTCTACTACTTATACAGCTCAGCAGAAGAGATACAGCAATAAAGATGCTGAATTCACCCTTTTGTTCAATGCAAGTTAAATGATGGTGTGCTTATAGAGTTCCTTTCACCCAGGGATCTCAGAGAGCAACAACCTCCTTGCTGTGGACTTTAACTCCTGCGCTGAGGAGGCTAAAGGCTTGTGTCAGGGCCCTTGCCAGTCCACCTGGAGTAAATGTGCCTCTGCCTCAGAGCCATCTACACCAACAACCTATGGGGTATTGAAATGAATAATATCCTAAGTGTCTTCACTTAATTTGGGTCCTGTGAGGTGTTGGTGTCTTGGGACAAGAGACATCCACAGATCCCAGAGCGCTGGACATGCAAAGCCTTAAGAGATGGGGGCAGAAAAGTGGCCTGAAATGGAAGAAAGAATAAAAATTTAAAAAATCAATAGACAGTTTTAACAAACACTCCTGTCATACATTTACCTTGAGTAATGTATTTAGCTGTTAGGGATTGAGGGGATAAAGCCAAAAAAGGCACTTTGCATTATTTCTTACCAGAATCTTCTAAAAATGGTCTGGTTTCTTCTACAAACATATTTCATACACTGTCTTTCAAAGAGCTTGAGTTTTTTGGTTTTAATTTTCTTGCCTCCACAGCAGTTCTTTAAAGTCACAAGTTACTGCTCTTAAGAGCTATAATTTTGTTAAGAAAAGGATCTGTCAAAACGGAATCAGGAGAGGGGAGAGGAAGGAGACAGAAAAATCTCAATTTGAACTCTGCAGACCCAAGTATCTTGATTAACTACCTCCAGGCACCTTCTGGAGGTGTAAAATCCACCCTGGGTGACCAATCTGGGCTGTAACTAGCCCATCACTGCCTGCCCCTACCACCCACAGTGGTATTACCATCAACCTGCACCTCCTGCTCCAACACCTCACGGGTCCAAGTGCTCCATTCAGTTCCTCTTCATCCTCATACGTGTCAGTAAGAGCCTTCCCACCACCGCAGCCACTGGCTGGCCCTTGCCCTTGGGCTAATTAAAAGGAGATATGGAACTGCAGCCAGAGGAAATCCTCCTGGATGATCCATCTCTGCAAGAACAGACAAGCCCAGCAGCAGCGAGTTCAAGACCAGCCTCCTGCACTGCCCTCAAAGGGTTCTGGATTTACCCAGCTATTTCTTTCCTTCCAGGACAGCGTGGCCAGACAGCACAAGAGAGCACAATGCATTTGCTTTGGGAGCAGAAACAAATGATGCCGTGGTAGAAGTTCCAAGTCTCTTGCACAAAGCAGCTTGTCAAAAGGAGCCCCACAAGCTCACCCAAGGAAGACCCTCTCCTGGAAACAGACTAATCCAGCTCCAGCCCTGCCTTCTGCGCATGTGAGAGATGCAGCCTTAGCCCCTGTGCACAGAGAGTCTGCATTCACTATAGGACAGAACTTCAAATGATACCAGGCAAGCATTCCTTCTGATCCATCGAGAAGTGGCATCGACAGAGAGAAGCAAGGGAAACAAAGAGTCCATGGGACAGGGGAGAACTCCGGGTGAGAAACGGAATGGGCCTGCAAAGTACTGATGGCAAAGTAATTAAAAGAAAGAAAATTTACTATGGAAAGATGCCAGCACTCCAAAGCAGTTCCTGAGGTGGTATAAATCAGCCTATAGTATAGGTAGAGCAGTTCTTGAGGTAGTATAAATCAGCCTATCACAGTATAACATTACTGTGCCCAATTTATGGCAGCTACAGGCTGGACCAGGGGCTCTTAGTGCTGTGTGCTCTGGCAGAGGAGGAATTCAGGAATGCCAGCACAGACACTCTTACACTGGGCAGGTGTTGGAGGCAAATGGCAACATCACCAGCACAACTTCAGTGTTCAGCTATCTCAGAATTTGAAAAGGAAAAATCCCATCATTTTCTTTCCGCCTCATAAAGTACTCATAGCACTGATGAGGAAGACAGAACCTGAATGCACATTTTTAGAAAGCATATTTGATTATCTTCTGGAAAAAACGAGTCTCCCTCTGAACACGAGAGGCTGTTTCATGCCAGAGTTAAGAGCACAGAAACCCACATATATGATACTTCATTGCTCTGTGGCCAATTTTGTTGATTAGTCATTAGAATATGAGAAGAAAATTGTTAATGTGCTGTAACCAATCTGCAAATGTTATAAAATCTGCAATCATATGGAACTAATTTAAAGTGAAATGGGATGATCTACAAATTACAGGCAAAAGATTACTACAAAAGGCACTGAGAGAAGCAGGCAGGAAGGCAACAAGCAGATCAATATCCTGCTGAGGATGAACAATGGTTAGGAGAACACAGGCAGCTCACACACCCAAAGAAAATTACTTTTGAGAACTGATACAAAATGAATGCTGACTAAATTTCAGATCTCTGCAGACTCATTCGCTACCAAATGGGATACCAACAGTACCACCCTGGCAACGGCCAGCAGCATGGCCACTGGCCACAGGGCTACCTTCAGCTTGAACGGACGTGGGGATGCAGGACTGCTGCAAAACCCTTCTGTGAGTGGGAGCTCATCAGCCAGCGAATTCCTGGGGAGCCACAGGTCCTGGAGGCTTCCCCGAACAGCTTGCTTTCACTGTCATCTTTTAGGAAGTTTTTCTCACCTCAGCTCTGACATATATGGCATGGAATGTGCAGCCACATGGAGACTTCAGGGCAGAGCTCGAACATTCACTTCAGCAAGAAGCCCATTTTGTCCCAAGAAAACAACAGTGGGAATATTCCTGTGCCCCTTTAAAATATCATGGCAAAAACTATTAGTTGACAAGGTTACAACTGCAAAGCAATGCAGGCTTTGGGACTCATGTTCTGTTTCTTCCCTTTCTTTAAATCATAAACATGCTTGAAAACAAAGCGAGACATAATGAAAATGAATATACAGAAGTAGCACTTGCCTGAAGGTCCAATGTTGTGCTGTGGTGTTTTGCTCATTTTTCAATCCTTCTGTTTCTCGTCTGAATTTGTACAGCCATGTTTTACTCCCCCTCTCCCTAGAACCCGTATTTATAATCCTGCCTTGAGATGCTCATCTATTAGCCCAGAAAGCAAGACATTTATCCTACTCTTCAAATGCCCATCCAGATCTTGGGAGGAAGGTGTGGACTGGGGAGGGAGAGGAGAAGAAGGCACTTTTCCTGTTGCTTTAACACTGGTGATAAACTAGGGAGGATGCTAACATCTATCAGACAAACATCTCACAGTCCTGCCCCTTTCTTTCTCCCCTCCTCAAGAGCTGCACTTGTGACTCAGAGCTGTTTTTCAAAGACAGTGCCTCAAGGGTATCCAGCTAGAGCAGATCTGAGCAGGATCAGGCCCAAAGTAGTCAGCGTGTTACCCTGGCAATGAAGTCAGATTCTGATCTCAGGGAGAATGAATTTAAGTCTAGAATAAACTACTCCCCTCACTGGAACCACAGAGGTGTGAGTGTCATCAGCCTGATCCCTGCCACGTGCTCTGGCCAGCTCAACGCCCAGGCACCACCTACCTGTTTCCGGCCTGACTGCTTCCCTCCACCAACATCCAGGAACACCTGTGCCCAGAAAGCTTCCCTTTGCCACCACCTGCCTACTCCCTAGCAAAGCGTGTAGCTATTAGCAGCTATTATCAACAGATTATTCTGATCAAACACCAAAAAAAAAATTATTTTCTTGAGCAGATTGTTCTAAGTGCAATCTTTTCCCCATCACCTCTCCCAAACACTCCACTCCTTTCTCACGCACCTATACAAAACTCACAAAATGAAAACTCCTAAACCACAGTAAATTATTTTATCTACTCCATCCCTTCTACCTCCTATTATTGCAACCTTGTGCAATAGGGGTGCAGTAAAATCTGATTTCAAACATGAAGTTGATGCTGTAGTCTCATTCTCTTCAGTCAAAATATGAAAAATAAAAAGCTACACATCCACATTTTATCACAGCAATGGACAAATCTATCACAGTAATACTTCTGACAAATAATAAAATGCAAAAAAAAGTACTGAGGAGGTTTACAGCAGTTTAATGAAGGCTCTCGTACAAAATCTTAAACTCAAAGTTACAGTCAAGAGTTACTGAAAAAAATAACTTACAGTGAAAAAGCTGATGAGAATTGCACACTTAGCCATGGGATTAACTGCGCTTTAGCGCTGTGCTTAAATAGTCACCACACAATAGGAACAAATTTAAATCACGACCAAGGTACACACAATTCACTTCCATTCTGTTTTCAATTACATGTATTCAGCATGTAATTTAACCTCTGGAAGTTACTCTGAAGAACACATGGAAATAAATACCATTGAAAGAATACATGTGGAGTGCAATAAAATGGACACTTAGGCACTGGTACAGTCTAGTCCTCTTCAGCCCTCTACAAACTACAAGACAAGAAGTTTTAAACCACAGATGGAGTGGAGAGCAGGTTAGAGCTGTACAGGTAGTGCAGCAGGTTATGTACTACACAAGAGCACATCTGCAAAAGGTCCCAGGAGATTTTTGTTGAAGATGCAGCGTATCCACACCAGGTATNGAACAAATTTAAATCACGACCAAGGTACACACAATTCACTTCCATTCTGTTTTCAATTACATGTATTCAGCATGTAATTTAACCTCTGGAAGTTACTCTGAAGAACACAGAGGTTTCTCTTTTTTTTTTTTTCCAAACACTTACTGGAAATAAATACCATTGAAAGAATACATGTGGAGTGCAATAAAATGGACACTTAGGCACTGGTACAGTCTAGTCCTCTTCAGCCCTCTACAAACTACAAGACAAGAAGTTTTAAACCACAGATGGAGTGGAGAGCAGGTTAGAGCTGTACAGGTAGTGCAGCAGGTTATGTACTACACAAGAGCACATCTGCAAAAGGTCCCAGGAGATTTTTGTTGAAGATGCAGCGTATCCACACCAGGTATATCGTGAAGGGCTTAATGTTTTCTGAGAAGGTGTGATTCTGATGGGACAATATATAAGGCATGTAAGTGTTTTCCCCTTGCTCTTGTATCCACACTTCGTATTTTACTTCTCTGACCTTGAGATACCTCAGATTCCAGGGGATCTGCCAGGACACAGCAAGTTTAGCTTCACTCGTGCCCTGGACAGAGGCCTGACACTTGGCATCCCTCACTTTGCCAGGGTAGAGGCTACCAGACCACTTCTGCTTCTTGGGTCCGGGCTTAGACTTCACAGTCTGCCTAATGACGTGTATGAGAGACGGGATGTTCACCTTTGTGTCCTGGTAGGCACGGAACAGCCACTCGGGGTTGCGGCAGCAGAGGTGCCGCGGCACCTCCGTGCTCTTAATGATGCGCTCCTGCTCAGCTTTGTCCAGATGAGCAATCCCGCCCTGATCCCAAGGTCTGTCCGGGTAGGTTACGGTGTCTTCCCTGTCCGTGTTCTGCCAGGCAATGTACTGCAGGTCCATGCCAGGAAGGGTTGCCAGGGTTTTGTAAGGGGTGTAGTGTTCAGGGTTGATAGCATATGGGAAGAGCTCCACCACTGTGGCCCCTCTTGGCAGGAAAAGCGACATGACTAATTGGGCCCCGTGCATGCTGACCAGCATGGACGCGTTGCTGATCAACCGGACAATGTCAGAAAATGAATGCTCCTCCAGTGAGACAGAAATGGTTTTCATCTGAAACTCCTGAGCGAGAGCCAGGATTAGTTCTGCCTCATTTAGGATAAGTCTGTTGATTGTCCGACTGAACACTACGATGTACTCCTCACTAGAGCTTTCCTCCAAGCTGATGTTCAGTTTCTGCATCATGAATTTGGTGAACTGCCTGATCTCATTACCAGAAACCAAGATGTTAGCCTTTGGCCCTTGTGGCTGGACAAATCCGTACTGGTACCACGTGGTGATTTTGGATAGTCCCACATAGGATTTGGTAAAGCAGAGGAGCCTGCCCAGGGTTTTAAGCTCCTCCCTGAGGAGCGGCTGCTTGTTACTCAGTAACTTGTACAGGTCAAAGTGAACACCTTCACTCCACCCTTCCATGAAGAAGAGTCGTGCCTCCAGATCTAAGTCGGAGAACTGCTGCATGGTGTAATAGATGGGGAGGAGGTCGTCATGAAAGACGTGCATCAGGTTGTCTGGGTTGAACCTGTTGGCGATCAGCGCCACATCAGGCACGAAGACCGGCTTCGGCATAAATTTCAGCGCAGCAGCTGGCAGCTCCACGAAGTTGAAGTACTGGGTGTTGTGATCTTCCACAGAGGAGAGGTCGAGCAGAGCCGGCTGGAACCTCCGGGAGCCCAGGTTGGGCAGCATGACGGAGGAGTTGCTGTGGAAGTAGACAAACTCCTCAGCCTCGGTAGAGTAGCAGAGGGACTCAAAGCGGCAGATGCGGTCGGTGTGCATCCTGCCAGTGCACACCATCCTGGTACCGTTCTCCAGCAGGGCCTGCAGAGCTGCATGGTAGTCAATCTGAGCCTCAGAAAGTTCCTGAGACTGGCGCATGAGGACCAACTCCTCCTCCACCATGGCGGCATGCTCGCGCAGTCTGATGTATTTCCACAGCACGGCAGCGAGGACAGACACGAGCAGGGCATTGAACACAGCTGCTATGTTCATTCTGTAGTTAGATCCTAGCAGGATGACAGGTGGGGAATGCAATGGAGAGGGAACACATCATTAACACTCTTTGACATGGTGAGGGCAAAGACCTGTGGAAAATAAAACGAGAAAGGAACCATTTAAACATCAGGTTTACAGCTCCACCATAAATCATATTTTATGGACTATTCAAGAAGTTTAGGCTTCTTTTGGTGATTTTTCTCCCTTCCAGGGAATGAGGGGAAAGAAGAAAAAAGTGACAAAGCTCTCCCCAAAACTGTTAAAAAAATACAAAGCAAACAGAACTGGGAGCTGCTCTACAGGAAGGCTCCTCTCTCATTTTCATTTCAATGCTTTTGAAAAAAGAAAATGTAGAAGAGTTTAAGGATGAGCTCTATGAAGATCTGTTAAAAAGAAAAGTACGTTCTCTGGGACCTGGATCACTCTGCTTTTTGCAGACCCCTCCCACAGTGAGAAGAAATAGACGACTGCAATCACGGGGCCCCCTGCAGAGGACTCGGAGACCAAGCTCCTCCTCCTGCTCTGTACGGCGGAGAGCACACAGCGGTGCCTCTCACCTGCACTGTGCGGGTGGAGATAGCTCGAGGAGTGCTGCCAGGGCAGATTTCGCTACACTCCACGTGGAATGTGAACTAGTGCACATCGCATTCAATTTCATTTTATCCAGGAGTGGGGGAAGGACTTGCAGGGCTATGGACTGCTCTGGGAGAATCCCCAGTCACTTGGGTGTTGCTTTGGCTGCAATCCAGGATCAATCTAGGAACTGCCATCGTCTTCCAAAAGAAATATTGGCATGGGAGAGAGGAGAGCTCTGCTCTTTATGAGAGGAACTGATGTGTCATTAAAGCAATCAAACCTTCATTTAGTGGGAGTCTGGCTCGCACCAGCACAGCCAACCCTTACACAAATGATAAGCTATTGCATTTGAAGGGTTTCAGTGTTGGCATTTTCCCATCCCAACCCGAGAACCTTTTCTGTGCTGCTCCTGATTCTTTTCCTGTTAGACACTGCCACTGTTTTCTTTTTATGCAGAAACACTACTGGCTTATATCAGAGTACTGGTTATAATTTCAACTGTGAACTTCAACTGAGGTATTGATTCACCTACAGAATTTATGGGCTTCAATTTCCATTATGCATCAAGCGTCACTGCTAGTCAGGCTGTAAATAATTGCACCCATGACTCATGGGGAATTTTAGGACGGGAAATTTCTGATTAGTATTTACCCCACTATATTGTTTCTAGCTGCCATTTTTAAAGGTAGCAATTTTAAACTTCCTTTGGTACAAGTTAGCCGTGGGGGAAAAAAAAGCAAAGTCTCAAGCACATGTTCTGACATCCCAAGCTTCCTTTAGCATTTTAACTAAGAGACGCTTCTTACACGGCAAAGTGGAGGAAGTTAGCCAGGCATATTTGGGACCAAAGCAAACACCTCCTCTACTGCCAAAGGAGTTCCTTTGAAAAGAGATATTGCAACCTCAAAGCTTGATCCTGCAACTAGGAATTGAATGGAGAATCATTCGTGGAACTCAGTGAAATCTGAAGGGATTCCTATACCTCGTGAGATCCCAACAGCCTCTGGAATCTGTCTTAGGGAGAACTGAAGGTACATGGGAGTCTGAGTAATGCCAAAGAAATGAGTGCTACCTGTAAGCCGCACAAACTCAAGAGGTGATCTCTGGGGATCCGAGCAACAAATTCATTTCAATTTCTAGCTACTCAGATGAAACAGAAATGAAGTCTAACTCCTTGGCAAGTGATCTGAAAAACTGATTCATTTAGAAACTCCCTGAAAGCAAGCAGCAAATTAAAAATGTGTTGTTTTGATTTCAATCACAGAAAAAAAAGGAAAGGGACCTATTCTGATTATAAGGGTAGGATCAACTCTCCATAAACCATGCCCCAAGGATGCTTCCCTATCTCATTCTCAGTACCCATTCATCTCTTCAGCCCGTCTCTATCGAGAGAGGCATGAAGGCCTGTGATAAACTCTTTTCTAACACTTAGCCTTTGTTCCCACCACAGCAATTTTAACCGGGTCTTGTCCCGGGTGCCACAGATATCCTGCACGGAAAAATGATGGCTGTCACATCACATCTCACTCTGTCCTCCTCTGTTAACAGGGGATGACTGCAGCTCCTGACGGCTTTGCAACTCTGAACCATGGTTATTCCATGAACAGCCTGGAATGGAAACCCACTGGGGACAGTAGTACATCACTCAGGTTCTGCTAATGCAATCAAACCAGTTTTCAGGATGAGAAATTTTTGATGGGGACAGATCCTAAATTATTTTGTTGCTACCGACTTTCAAAGCTTTATTTTACTTCTTCACTGCCTTTGAAAGATGTCTAGTGATATCATCCAACTCTGTACATAACCTCTCCACTACAAACCTTTCATCCTGTGAGCACAGCTTTAAGCAACTTCAACAGCATCACCACGGAAAGGATCGAGCCCCAGCAGCCATGTGCAAAGCCTGATAATCAGTACATGGAGGAGACCTTTAACAAGCAAGTCCTCTGCTGCAAGCACACACTTAAAGGAAGGCTAGTCCACAGGCACTGTGAAAGTTAACTTCTGTGGGTCAGAAGAACAAAGCACCTACAAGTTCAATGGAGTCAATGCAAGTTGCAACAAACTGGCAGAGGAGGGAAAATCACATGGCTTCTTTATTATTCCATTATAGTGAGGTGAGTGTGTATGTGTGGGTGTTGCAAAGGCATAAGAAGCCCACAGCCCATAAAAACACCACTGATACCACCCGCATTTCACGGGCATTTTGGTGGTAGAGAGCTCTGCCGACCATTATGAACCCCTTGAGCCAAACAGACCTTCTTGAAAACAGCCTGTTCAAATGTTTCACTCCTGACTGATCAGTTCCCTCCCCTCCGGCCCCAAGGGAAGGGCATAAGAGGCACTTCAGAGATGCAGCCTGATGGATGCAGCCGATGTTCAGAGGTTAGCAGTTTTCATTTCAGATTCTGCCACAGCCATACCTGCTAAATGGCTAGGAATGAACATCTCAGCTTTTTAGTAAAAATCTCCTGCAAGGCCCTCTTCCACCTCTTCCCTCATTGCAGCTCTTTCACTTCCCTGCACTTAACTGAAGTGAGTGTATGTGCTTTAGCCAACCAGGTGTCAGGAGTATATGTTAAATGTTAGCAATGCTAAAATAATCCATCTTCATTTCTGTTCCTCATTGCCAATTCCTAAATCCTGGTTCATGCTGCTCGGGAGAAAGCTGCTTTTGATGGAAGTGAACAAGGGGATGTGGACAGGAAGGGGTGTCGCAGGCAGAAATGAAAGGAGAATTTCACAGGTACTCAGAGAACTGTCTTAATTCTTTGCCTGTTTTCCCACATTTTATCATCCACCTTTTTTTCAATCTGACACTTTCAGTGAAAACAGGCCTTCAAGAACTATAATTTTTGGTCCCTCGGGAAATGATAGAGCATAAATAGTAACAAACAATCCCACTGTCTGCTTTTACGTACCAGGAGAGGCTGCACCGAGAGAGTAGAGGCAAGCAATCGGTCTCCTTGTCCCCTGGTTCCTCAGTCCCCCAAGCCGAGATCAGTCATAAAGTGCTCTCAGCAGCAGTAGACACGGGATAGGAAATTTTCCCAGGAGGCAGAGGGTAACACTGAAACAGGTGAAAGCATTTAGTTTTCCAGCTGAAGAGAGCTGCTTCACAATAAAGGAAACTTTCATTACTATATTTTCCTCACAAAATGGGTCTAGAGCTGCCACTCCCACGGTGTTGTCAGAGAACATCCTAAGAACTGAAAGGCACTTGCAGAAGTGGCAGGCCAGACACACTGCTAATTTTTTGAAGAACAGAGTGCTCTGTGCTCTTTCTTTCTACATAGAGGGCAGCCTCTAGGCCAGTCAGCCCCCGAGCTGCTCACAGACTCCTTCCTGCCCATCCCTACCACACTCATCCACCCTCTCACTTCCCAGTGACACTGGGATAACCAGGCCTCTGCTCCATGTGGGTAATATGCCCCAGTTACCAAGGAAATCGCACGGACTGACATTTTTCCACTCTCTGCTTTGAAATGCTAAAGCACCATCCTTCAACACGAGGAGACACGACAGCTGATAGACCAGAGCCAAGCCAGAAGCGACGTGCACGTAAAAGCTGCACAGAGCTTCTCGCTGTCCAGCTGGCAGAGGGCAGTGATGTCCCATGGGAGGGGACCCTTGAGGAGTCTCGAGATGAGTGGGCTGCCAGGGAGCAGCAGGAGTGAGAGAGGGAGGCAGAAGAGGGAGATTTCCCTGGCAGTGATGCTGACAGGGCGGGGGGCTGCAGACTTAGAGCTAGACACGGGGGGTCAACAAAAACACCAGTGTGAGGGCAGCTCAAGACTGTGCAATGGAATTAAGAGCACATCCTGAGGCTTGCAGCTCAGCCACAATGGATGCTGCTCCAGCAGCTAAGAGCCTGTGGGAGGGACTCTATTTTTGGTCAGCTCATCTTTACTCTTTTTCCAAGAGTTCACAGGCATGAAGAGCTTACCCCATTTTCTTCCTCCACCCCCATCCACTTAGCAAAAGCATCAGTTTCATTCTCACAGCCCAGCTACTTCTCCTCTAACTAGCATTGGCTGCTGGTGACCAGGTGAAGTCTTCAGGAACATTCATCTGGTGTCTTCAGCAGGCACTTCTGCCAGAGCCCTCCAGTGTCTTGCAGGTCCATACTACTCTCATGCACGTTTGGACAGAGCAGCACCTTCTGCCTGTTAGCTACAGGCTATCTGATGTATTAAACATATCCTCAGGAAGTGGTAAGGACATAGGAAGCATAAATGGAGACACTGTTCTCCATCTCCTGTATCAGAGTGGGTGGGATGAGAGAGGAATTTCCACTAATAGGCAGTTGGCATAAAGAACTGTTTGGATTCATTTAGGAGACGAGTTCTGTTGTTCTTTTTTTAATTGCGGAGCTACAGTAGGATGAATCACTAAAGCTATTAATATGATGGACAGCGTTCCAAATCTCCTCTCCATTTTAAAAACTGCAATCTAGGTAAGAAATGTGGAGAAAAGCTACAAAATCCACATTAAAAAACCCCAACTACAAAAAAGACAAACATACACTACTAAGACCCCCAAAGGGAAAAACCAAGAGCTTGATTAGGGAGAACAAGGGTGACCAGCATGCCTAAAGAGGGGTCACCTACTCCGGCAGGTATTAAAAAAATGAGAAGTGCTAGTTTTGTCTATTTAAGCCTTGACGAGCTTTTGTTACCAACTGCCTGAACATTTTGCAGGCCAATGTTCAGCTTCCCAGAGCTACAGCAGGCTAAAAAGCCTCATAAAACGGAGAAACAAAAAGCACGAAGGAGACACATTTCCAGAGAGCATCACCACTGTGCACAGAGAGAAATGCCTCCTCACGGGGGCCAACCTGGCTTTGGCCCAGCTGGTCAGCTCCCGTGCACAGCCTGCCACTGGGGGCAGGGTGTCCAAACAGAACCATCTCCACAGTTCCCAGAAGCGCAACGCAACTGGAAGTGGACTGGGGCTGCCCTTGCCACAGGACAGCAAAGGAGTTAGGGCAGAGCTGCATGGGCAGGAAATGGGCTTCTTGTTATGGTAACACAGTGGGAGGGGTAAGAGCAGATATTCCGTCCTCAAGGACGTTTTCCCCATCAGCACTTTGTACCCCTGGATCCATCTCTTGCTAGACTGGCTTTCCAGGACCAGTACAGGAAAAAGAAAAGCATGCAAACATAGCATTTCATACTCCCCTGCAAAATGTCTTCTGTTCTTTCTCCCATCCCTGATGCAAGAGGCTTAGCTAAGGATTCAGTGTATATAACACATGCAGTTTTAAATACCTACTTCATTCATGCTCAAAGCAGAAGTTGCTAGAAGGCAACTTTCCCAACTGGAAGGAGGGGGAGTTGGGATTCAGCAGCCAAGAATTTGCTTTTATTCTCATCTCTGTCACAGATTCCCACAGAACTACAAGCAAGTCAATCCCCACAGCCCAAAAAGCTGTTATCATCTTATTCACTCTATTTATTTAATGAGATACATATATCTTTCACAGTACATAGCACATTAAAGAAAGGATGGTACACTGAATGATTGATATACTGGAACATTTTCTATGTAAAAAGCAGCCAACTGTAGAAGTGCTGACTTTTTAAACAGGAAAAGAGCAGATTATTGTAGAGGGAGTAAGCCCAGCAGTTAAAGATAAAAATACCAGTAATGAAGCCTGATACAAAAAGGGGACATGAAAAATAAGAATATCTAGACTATGTGGTCTCAAGCAGAATTTTTAAAATCGAGCTTTATTCAGTGAAAAAAAATGAAATCAAAATATTACAATATACTTTAAAAACACGTCTTATAGAAACCTTATCTATAGATAGTCATGATCAAAATTAGATCTATGTTCAGTTTTTATGGTTTAGCATAAGTGAGGAATAGAAAGCAAAACTGTAAATCTTTCTATATGAGACTGCAACCAAGGAGACTGAGGTTCTGTGCAGTGGTCCCTACTGCAGGCGTACCTTCAGTATGAACAGGAGAAGACTGGTGGCTACAGGACACCTACCAGCTGCACTTATGGATAGAAAACCTACGTTTTCTTCCGTTTAATTTCAGAGCCTGTGAGAGCTGGGACAGGAAGAGATCCAACCTGACTTTCACAATGACTAGCAGCCATTGATTTAGTATTTGTTGATACTCCTGTCTTGATTTACAAAATAACAGGTTAAAAAATTCCAGCACTAAGCAGTCAATGCATAGAAGCAAGCCACAAAGCTGAGCCAGAAGCATAAATCTAAAAACGATACTTCTTGGGCTTTTAAGATGTGCATTTCCAAGTTCTCTCCTCCATCCATAATGAAGTATGAAATCCTTTCCCCAAAACAAAATCCCAGATCTTCAGAAAATTCCCCTAAATAAAACGCATTTCTGATAAACAAGCTTGAGGCAAGAGATATAAGAAAAATGAGCGAAAAAGCAGAAGAAAAAGAAAAGAAGGTATTTCTCTCAGCCCTCAAGTCTTGTTCACTTTCTGAATCCCAAGCCTAAAGATGAAAACCCAAGTTACCTACAATAATCATGGCTAGACAGAGGTGAAAGCTTAACAGACAGAGTTCATTCCAGCTGATCTTTGTTAACCGGAATATTCTGTTGAAACCTATCTTGTTACATTGTCATTAACAGCCCTGTCATACGAGTAAAAAACCTCTCATTTTCCCTGGTCTCCTGCTTTTAGTCTGTAAGCAAGATACTTTTGTCAGAAAAAAAAAAGCTGTCAAGACAGCAGCAGGTTTATCTCACTTCAGTGGTCTGCCTAAAGCAAAGACGGAGCAGGGGTGGCTGAAGGGAAAATTTACTAATGCTGCAAAGCTGAATTTAAAAGAATATGATGCGAAATCCCAAAGTACTGAACATGACGATCTTCAGCCACTCCAGCAGCTATGCCTCTGGGCTTTAGCTGCCACTTGTTATTCTCTGTATTTTATCTATCCTTTCTTTCTCTGTTCTCCAGTAGGTAGAGGACCTGTGTTATTTGGATACTGGGACTGGTGCTTAGCGGCATTGACAGCCTGAGCTCTCCCCGCTTTCCATCAGCATGGTGCCCAGGACCGCTCCTGTGTGGTGCAAATTCTAAGCAGGAGCCAAAATTGTTTGGAGCACAGTGCAGCCAATAAGAAGAGTGAAAATCCCTCCTTGGTTACCACAAGCTCCACATTAGCATGTTTTTAGGGGAGGGTTAAAAAAAAAAAAAGTAATCCCATAGCAGCACCTGTCCGGCAAGAAATACATTTCTGCAAACCTACAGAATTTAGTCCATATCAGAGATGTTTTCCCCACGAGACTTTTGTTTAAAAATGATAAAGCAAACCACGAGTCAAACAAAGAGGGACTACAAAGACGTAGGATTACAAATGAACTACTGACTCCCTTCCCACATGTGCACACATGAGGAGGGATTCAGTGTGAACTTGCATGGAAGGGGGGAGCGAGGAGATATCAAAACCATGCTAATCTGCCCCCTCCCCTCAGTACACTGCAACCAGAACTGCCAACAAAACTGGATTCAGAGCTGTATGTGATCAGCACAGCAAACACAGCACAGTTACAATGACACCCAGCAAAGAAATGCAGTAATTCAGAGCATCTGCAACCTTTTTAGTCTTGGAAGTACTATCACTGGTAGATCAGTGTTTCAGCACATGCACGCATACCTGGTGTTGCTAAATAACAGGAACCGGTGCCTCTCTTTCACAGGAGAAAGGAAAAAGAAGACACCTTAAAGCTATGCTTTGCAGAGGAACGAGCACTCTCCAGTCCTCTTCTTTCCTCACCACCACAAAGAAAAAGCAAAAATCCCACCTAAGAGCTCTCGCCACCGAAACCCGTGCACCATCTGCAGCCTGAGCTACCTTTCTCCCCCAGGTCTGAGCATGCTCTGTCTGCCGGCAGTGTCCTATCGCTCCAGCTGGCTCACCTCAATTTGTTAGCCTCCCAGAGGTCAGCCTTGCATGCAGGATGATTTGCTGCAGTATTCCTGCAAATCCCCGACGGGCGGCCACACTGAAACAAACACCACCGTGCTGTTTCACGGAGCTGAGCACGTCTTGGGAGACAGGCGGCAAAACTGGTTTGGGGAGGGGGGACACAGGCATTTTAGAAATCCTGCTTTTGAGGATCATTAATGCCACTGCTACACCAGACACTTCACACAAAAGAAGAAAACAATAGGAGAGAAAGGAAAAAATGCCCCTTGCTAGAGGATGTGAAAGCCTTTTGTCATGCTTTCTAGTAATTCCCTTGGCACCAGGGAAGCAATTTCCCAGCTGTGATGGTCAGCAAATGGCTTAGAATTGAACAAGGCTATGATTGCCCTCCTTCAGAGATCCAGGGAACAGCATTTTCAAACTAAAGTTATTTTTTATGGTGGAAACAAGTAATTCCTAAGCACAAAGGCACAGAAATTATCCAGGAGCTCATAGGAGAGTCTCCTACTGCACACAAGCTCAGGGAGGTGAGTCCCTTACACCAACCTTCAGAGCAGAGCTTGAACCTGTGGGGAACTGAGCAGCTTCATGAAGACGGCAAACCACATGGTACTGACTGGGAACACTTCCAGTTCTTATCCCACAGTGGGATCTACACGCAGATCGGAGCCCACCAAAAGGCTCATGGCAGGAAGTCACACCCCTAAACACAGGAGTGAGATCCCAGCCCTGCAGGGACACTCTTGCAGGCAGATACAAGCAAACGCACGAGGCTCTCTGCAAACGTGTTGACTGTATATTTGCAGGACACATCTTGTTGAATATCTATCTGTAAGGATTTTCCCTTTGAGACCTAACAGGTAAAATAAGAAGGATGAAAAAGAAGAAAAGTTCTTTAACACCTCTTCCCACACACTCAAGGTGGACTTTGAACTATAATATGAGTCTATGTCTGTCTTTAGAGGATCTCAGACAGACACTGGTCAGTCCCATCTGCCTGGGGGAAACAAATAATAAAAAAAGACCAAAGAGAAGAGAGCCCACCCAGTGCCTTCAGCCTGTCCTACTGGGACTACGGAAATCCAGAGTCACCCTTCTCTTTTTAGGGTCATCTCATTTTCCCGTTGCCCCTCTGAATGCAAAGATGTTGACTTGTGTGTAAAAAGTCTGATATTTTTCCTCTGAATGTTGAAGTTCTAGGAGTGGAGTTAGATTTGGAGCTGACTTCACTTGAGAAAATACATCTTGACTTTGTGCTTTTTGCACTTCAGAAAGCTCCACTGCACGACCTATCTTCCACTGATGCTAAAGGGAGCCTTTCCACTGACCCCACAGATCTTGGTTAGCAGCTTTATCAGCGGGACCCCAGATAACCTAGACACATGTTGGTCTCTTTATCTTAGACAAGCTTTTATTTTACTGCAGAAGAAAGGACAACATATACATACTGGTCTTCTATTTATGAATAAGCTTATTGTCTACCTCTGGAATGAGTTCTATTAATGGATTTCTGAGGTACAATTTATCACATTGCACAGAATTAGAGAGTTGAACCCCTGCCCTTAAGAGGGTCCTGTTGTAAATCTGCCACACCACAAAGTACAAACCTACATCATTAAGGCGTGGGGAAGGAACCATACTCAAATAATACCAGCAACTGTGAAATAATAACTGTCCGTTCCTATTGCACCATAAGGCACTAAGTGTGGCAGTACCAAGCTCTTCACAGTCAGCACCTACTATAAGCTGGTAAGGTTTGAATAGGAGGTCTTGGCTCAGAACTAAGCATTTGATAAATATTTAATACCCCTCATAAAGTTGCAGCCTTCAAAAACAGCACCACATTTTAGAACTCCTAAAAAGCAGTACAGCACAAACAAAACTCATCAAACTAGCCAGAATGTCTGAATAGATCCCTCTTGGTTTAGGGCTGACAAAAAGCAGGTAAATCATTATTTACTGAATCTTTGCCTTGCACACATATGTTGCAGGGGTGCCTGCGTCACTCTGAGTCACAGCATTTATTATTTATAGTCCCAGGAGGACTCTCTATAAGAAATTATTCTTCCTGCAGTGCTTTTGAACCAAAAGTGCATTTCAGTTAGAGAGCACAAAAAAAAATTATGCCTGAACTAACAAAAAAAGTCTTTGTACTGGTAAGTACAAAAGGAGACAAAGGAAGCATTTGGTTTCTGGATACCAGGATTGGGACTTCACAGAGAGAGGATGACATTTTGATTCTGCAGAAGCTAACATTAAAACTCATGTCTAAAGGACCAGGACTTCAGCCAAATATTGAAAATTCCTAAGCAAGAACACTTTGACAGGGTAAAAAATATTTTTCTGAAGAATATCTCAAGGGCCAAACCCCACTTTGCTCAACTGCTTCAAGAATGACATACTCCCAAGACTTAAGAGATGTAGGATGCAAGTTTTACATAAATATTAGGTTTAAAAAGATTTAAGTGTGATCAAACATATTTCTCACACACACACACACACACACAGGTTGCACATCTTGACATCAACCTGACAAATTCATAGATATTTTTTCTCCTCTGCAGATATGGGCATGTTTTACACATATAAAATATATAATTGTCTGCTATCTGAATGTCAAATGCCAAACTAGTAACTCTAATAACCCCTCCATCCCTATTAGGAACCACCACAGCAGCACTGCAGGGACACACTGGCCTGCTCCTGCAGCTGTATGCAGTGTGTGGGGAGAGGAATGGTGTGGGAGAGTCACCTGCCAGTTCCCAAGGCAGGAGATGGCTTTGGTAGCTGTCCTGATTCAGGTCAGGTGTCACTTGCGCTCCTCCAAGTTCCCATTTTGCCGTCAGTAATGACAGGTCAGCAGGGTGACAGAGATAAACCAACTCCCTCTCCTACAGCTTTGCCAACTGCGCACCTGCAAATGTAATTAGTGCCAATGTGTCTGCAAGGGAATCTGAGATAATTCATGCTCATAAGAGCAGTTTGGTAAGTAAATGATGTTCACCAAGACTGACACGAGAAACCGAGGGTAAAACACTGCCTGAGATCCCTGGGTATGGCCTCACCCGGGTGCTTCCCACAGCCACTATTTGTTAACTATTTTTGCCCAGGCAGCAGGAAGATCATCTGCCCTCTCTCAGATGATACGTCAATATTACGCCACAACCTCACCTGAAGAAACACATCTCCCATTCTACAGATAAAAAGACTGAAACTGTCAAAGGGATCTGGGTGGGATGCACCACACCAGCATCCATTAATATAGGAGCAGCTTCCCGTGAAAAATCTGCCAACAATCAAAACTTCTTGTGTACTCCAAGGTTGTATTCATGGGCTTCAGGACTTAAGACAGAAGTTGGGGCCTCCAAGATCACAGGTGACAGAGTAAACACAGTAAAGGACAGAGAGGAATAAGTTACCAGCTCTGTCGCTATTGCTCTCAAAGAGCTGCTTGAGGCATAGCCATGAGCCTGACATGCTCTGCTCCCCACACACCCTCCTCTCATCTTCTATTCCCACCATACTTGCAGTGCAGAGGTTCCAGGGGCCTCCTGCATGCCTGGGAAACCCCCTCTGGACCCACAATTTAGCCTCAAGTTGGAGGCCCTGTCAGAACGACTTGTCCTGGGAATTTTGGAGGAAAAGGAAGAGAGCCCCTTCTCCTGTCTGTTGAGACAAACAGGGCAGTCATAACCAGCAAGTCTTACAGATGTCTTAGGAAATGAAGATGTTAATATCACAGCAAAATACAGCTCTTGAAAGGAAACACACCCCTGAATGTGAACATCATAGGGGTGCCAAGGTGTGGAAGAGACATAACAGAAACACAAAACTTGCTTTTCACAAACTGTCAGGCACTTAAGACAGATCTATAGGGGTGAACAGATAATAACTGCGTGGAAGTATCCAAAGGATAGGGCTTAAGATGTCCAAGAATTTAACTGCCTTCACTGGATTATGCAACTGGTTTTCAAGTGGGCTGCAGCTGTTCCAGAACAGATGAGAACATCTTGATTCATAAGCAGGATTACAGGAGGGCTTCGAGGATCAAGGTCCAGGACTTTGATGTTCTTTGTGGGTGCCTTTCAACTCAAAATATTCTGTGATAGGACTGTTCCCCGAGCTGCCTTTGTTCTAGCCTTCCACTTTTTCTATGTTCAGAGACGTTGTGCTTTCTCAAAAACATTGAGAACCCAAACCTACAGACCAAAGTCCTAGTACGTCATGGAAAGAACTCCACAAAAAGCAGTAGCAGCATCTACAGTCTTGATCAAAACAGCAGTTTCGATCCAAGCTGGAGCACATGCTTCAATTAGCCAGTCTCTGACAAATGCCTGGAAGTAGCTACAACAGCAGCCTGACAGGAATATAGTTCAGAGGCAAGCTAAAGGAGAATCTAAATCAAATCAGGGGGAATAAAAAGGTTTACGGCCATTTTGAGTCCCATAATCGCAAACAGATTGTTTTGCCTCCAACGCCCCCTTCAGCCACACCTGTACAACACATCCTCACACTTTAAAGGATGCAGCCAGAAGACAGCCCAGCCCTATTCCTAGTTCAGCAGTGTAAGATTAACAACAGACAGGAGCACAGCATCACAGGACACCCTTCCTGTAGTGCAACCATTTAGACTGATGCTAAGGGAGCATGAAACACCCATGTTCTGGGTGGGGAGCATATCCCAGGGGTGCTGATAGTCACATGAAATTTCAGAACAGAGCGTTAGGTCTCAGAAATCATAAAACAACTTATACAGGAGGTAAGAAAAAAGGGTGTTTCCTGACAGCATCGGCCATAGGACTGAAAAATATCTGCTGGCCAATTAAAAAATATCCTAACAATTTGGTTTTGATTAGTACTTAAATACCCCAGTCTGATCTTCCCCATGGAAAAGAAGAATTCTTACCTTGTCCCTCATCTGATTACAGTATCATCAGAACGCCCAGATGAGAAGTAGTAACACATGGCTGCAGGCCAGGCATTTACTGTTTCAAATGTTGCTCTGAGGGCTACCGCTACTACTGACAGGAGGGAGAAGAAAGCAAATGAATCATCTTTCTCAGCTTCAACATGAACCACTGCACACAATAGGGAAAGTGTGATGAATACACTGAATTAATTGTAAAACCCATTTCAACTCCTCCAGGTGTCATATGCAACAATTTAGAGTTCAATATCTAAGAAGAGCTTCTTCATGCTCTCACCAGCTTGAAAATTCATGGAAAGACTATTGAATCTAGGCATATTTATCAAGGGCACAGCAGCAAGAGGAAGAAGTCCAAGCCTGACTTGATGGGAAATTTTTGTATTAGACTTGCTGTTGTATTTATTTGAATAGTAATAAAAGCCAAGGTGGTTAATTTTTGCCCCATTTTTTCCCCACCAATAAGTCAATGTATCATTCCTCTACAAGCCCTCCTTGTGACCCATTTTTAGGTTGGAGGTTTTAACATCCCCATAAATAGATGATATGACATTCAATACACACAAGAAGGTGAAAGTTTCAGAGAAAAAGCAGGAAATATGTGTTGAAAGAGGAACACCTGCAAAACTACTGACACAGTTGCTATTTGCTTGCGGCCCTTCGATGATGGGAAATTCCTTGCCCAACCCTGTCACAGCAGCTCATTTCTGTTCCCTTCCTTCCTACCAGCAGGACCTGCTGCCTCTGTTGCGTCAAATGCTGAGTCAAGACTTTGGCAATGAGAATCTCTTCAAATAACTGAAGTGTAACCTGACTGTCACTGCGAGAAGAGCAACATCAGCCTGATAAACCAACTGCTGTTTAATACAGCTCCAGTTAAAAACATCTGCCCTCATTCATTTTGTACAGCTCTGGATCCACGTGCTGGTATTTGCAAAGCCAAGAATGGAGTGGTCTTTCAGCTACTTTACAGAGTATTTCAAGACATCAAGGGCTCTCAGATAGCTTCCTACATCAGGATGTGCTTTTCCATCTCTAGGCTTCTGCTAGCATTGATGCAGCCATTCCCACAGAAGCCACCTAGCACAGGGAGGGTTGGAGCAGGGCTGAACCCTCTCACTAGCAAAGCATTCCCAAGGTGAGCCATAGTAAAGGCATGGGTGCTGTCACACTCATCAGCCTCAAAGAGGAAGGTCCTGTGACCTTGAAGACAAGACAAAAATATACATATGTATTTGCCACAGGCAGTGAATCCTATCCCAGGTCTGGAGAGGTCAGAGATAAAGGACATTTACAACCCTCCTGCCTTGGCTCATCCTGCTTCACCCCTTCTATGGCAGAATGATGTGCTTATAATCCGTCCTGAAGGCTGACAGGAACAATCTGCTGAGGCAGCCAACCCTTCTTTCCAGGCAAAGGGATTAAAGCTATAGCACAAAAAGCTTCTCTTGCAACTATGAAGACCCAAATCTGCACCTATATTACTGCAGCAAGTATGTGAAAGTAGAAAGCATCGAAGTTACGGACTGAGTAGAAAACAACCATCTTGCTAAGTGACTTACAGTTACACAAAATAACCACCATATCACTGAGGTGATGAAATATACCAAATTAAAGCCCAAAATATACTGAAGTAAAAACCCTCTTCTCTCACTTGCTTGAATGTATTTTAATGCTTAAAAATAAGCCTGTATGTAAGAGTCCTGTGTTCCAGTGGGACAATACATGCACATAAATTAAGCAAGGACTAGAGAACTTTGTGCATAATAGCTTGCCTTGTGACCTCTGTGCTAAGTACATATATATTTATATATAATACATATGTATGACTGTTGCAAAATTCATATAAAAGATTACAGTTAATACAGAGACTACATATTTCCTCTAAGTTTATACCCACATTAAAAGATGATTAATCAGTGGTTTTATAAATCCAAATAAATTAATTTCAATGAGCTGCTAGCTTCCCAGCTTTAGCTTTATACTTTGACACAACCATAACAGAGTCAGAAGCCAAGATGCTGCAAAGCCATACACAAATGTGTGTGGAACTGTCCCAGGCAACCTTACAGGAGAAGGGAAGGTGAAAGCAACTCCAATATTCATTTTCTATTAACTCTCAGGTCTCTACATGAACATGAGTAACAACCCAAGTAGTAAAGAACAAACAGCCAGAAGCAAGGAGCAGAGGTGAGAACAAATCATTAAAAAGGGATAAGCACCAAGGGCCCTAACTTAGCTAAAGGCAGTAAAAATGCAGACACACAGAGAAAACCACATCATGCCTCCTCAAAATGAATCTGGTCATATAGTTTTAGTGCTGAGTAAGTGACTGCCTCAGTGCAACACATCAGTGTGTGCCAGAGAGGACAGTATTTCATCTGTATGCTTAGAGGTAGGATAACCTATTTTCCCAGGTGTGTCTCTCCCTCCTTCTAAAAGAGAAAATTACACAGCAAATTAATCTTTGTGCACCTTTTCATTTTTCACCGGTCCTCCTCTTCCCTCCTGCCACCCCTCCTATCTGTTGTGAAAGGTAAGCAGGAATATATTGAAATTAAAATTGAAATAAATGACAGCAGCAGGAACAGCCTGAGTCTGGTTTAGCTCACAAAAGTGAGTTTATGATATGGTTCAGTCAGTGCAAAAAAAGAGGTCATGAAAGTGCTGTCATACACCTTTCTGGAGAGGGCTTTTTGTCCACATAGCTACATGAAAGCCTCATCTGCTCAGGGAAACTAATTTTCCAGTGCAAAGGGATTTCAATTCACAAACCATCACCAGCCCACTCAATTTACATTACATGTGGCCAGCTGGGAGAGGGGAAAACAACAGCAATGTAAGGCACGAAGCAATTCACAACTCACTCATTTCCGATGCATCAAAGGCTTACCAGCGAATGTTCTGTGTGACAGACTGTGGTCATTCTGTAACTATGCCTGACTGACTGCTTGCCAGAAGTACATGCAAAACCCCATCACATCCAGGGAATCACTGACAATACACAGTGCATTCCTCTTCTGAAGGGGGAGTGCAGCCCCTGCAAACTCAGGAGGGCTTTTTTCCTCAGACAGAAGCAGTTGATTTCAAATTCCTTCAAGGCATTTCCAAAGTATGTTACATAGACTGTGCTTAAGTATTTCATTGGTCACCTGTAATTCAGAACTCAAATACAGCTTAAACTGCACATGAGTCTCTGAGCTTAAAGAAAGCTCAGAGAGCTTTTCTTTAAGTGTGGTACTCAACTGAGAGTTTAGACCTCTGAGCTTAGCTCAGAGGTCTAAACTCTCAGCTGAGTACCACACTTAGAACAAAACATTCACACTAGTACACCAATGAAGAGAACTGAACCAATGAAGAGACCTGAACTGCCAAAAGTTAAGTGTTATCCAGAGAACAGTATGCAAAATTGAGTCCTAAAACATAATGGGTGAAATTTTAGCACCAGAAGACATTAAAAACTGACAGCACGGCTTTGAGAAGAATGTAGCAGAAACATCCCAAACAGTCTGGTTTAGAAGACAGGGAACTCTGAGAAGGGAGAGCAAAGATAACTTTTGAGTGTTGGTTGTAAGACTTCCCAAGAGGTATCTTACGGTTTACTATCAGAGAGCACAACTAGATGAATAAGAAAGATCTGTGTACAAGCCCACTTTATACAAGAGGTACATAGAGCATAACCAAGAAACTCATTATAACTCCTTGACATCATTAAAGCATAGTCCTAACACACAGCTCCAAGCTGAAGAAAGAGATGGTTCTCTGAAACAGAAGTAGCCTATGCCAAATTTACACAACAAGGACTCCGCTCAAGGACTCAAATCCTGTAATTCAGCTCCTCTTTGCTCTTGAGCAGCAAAGAAGTCAGCAGATCAGACTTTAGAGACATCTTTCCCTGCTAATTACATGATAACAATTTAAAACAGAGATTGTATCACACCCACTGTCTCTCAAGAGCAAGAATACATGTGTAATCAAATTGTTAAGGTAAAACAGTAAAAAGATGGAAGGCAATTAACACCATATATAAAAAAATCTCTGAAACTGAAAAAAAATGTTTGCACTGAGAATTACATTTTCTCAGTTGAACTTTGGCAAGTAAGCTGGGTGGTACAAAAAACACTTTTTCATAAATATGAGAAACCCCTTCTGTTCTCAAATAAACTCTTATTCCTTTCATCTTTAATCCCAAGCTCCATATATACCATCTCCACACAAGAACCAAGAAATCCTTATTTAATATCAAAATGTTCCTTGGCCCCCTTTTTCGCACCTGTGGCCTTCAGAACATCGAGCACCTGAAGAAGGGGCTCCTGGATGCAACTGAGCAGAGAAGTGCAGCTGCCAGTGAGTACCTAGATCTCTGTTTCAGTTTTATAAGGCAAAGTCAAAGGCCAGAGGAGAGGAGAACACTTGCACGTGTGTTTTGAAAGGAAAATGTGAAACATTTTACAATGGAAAAGCGAAACATCAGTTGGTTTGGACGTGAGAATTGTGCAGCACAGCCTCTCACAGGTATGACAGAACAAGCTTTGGAGCACAAGATGGTCAAAAGGCAATGAAAGCTGGAGGCAGGATGGGAAAAGTTTGTGAAACTCTTCAGTTGACACTGGAAAAAGCTTGAAGAGCTGAAGGGGCAAATTACTGAGCTCTTTGCTTACATGGCATTTGTAAGGAAAACTTCCAAGTTAACTCCAAGTAGCCAACTATATTTAAACTCAGGTGTGTCTGTTCTCAAACCTAAACAAAACAACCCAAAAGAATAAAGAAGATCTAGGATTGAAATGAAGGAAAGGAAGAGAAGAAACAAGTAGGAGGGGAATAGAGATCAAAAAGAAAACACACTCGGACAAAGGGTGTATAGCACAAGAATGTGCAACCTTCAAAGACTACTCTAGGGGAAAAAAAAAAAAGACCAGACTGGGGGATTATCTTTTTGATCTGTATTTATCAATAAAATACCAAGAAATTTTCAGTCATGAGCTTGAAGTAAATTAACTCACTTAAAATACAGGAGATGAATGTGAGAATTTCAGTGCCAGCTGCAATGCTGTGGGATCAGTTGGTGGTAATTCACTGAAACTGATGCTGTAGAATCACTGCATCAGGAAAACTCAGCCTCCATCTCTCTTTTAGAGTCTCAGCATGCAAGAGGGATGACATCTAATTCAGTACCAAAAAAAAACCCCAATAAAAACATTTCCATCTGTACACAAAAATAATACCTCACCTCCCAGTTAGAAAGCAAGCTCAAATCCATGAGAAAAGAAATGGATGACTTCACACTACCCAGAATAGGTGGACAGCAACCAGAGCAGAGAATACACTGCATCCTCAGAAAGCACACGACATCAAATGCAAAGCAAGAAACATGGCATGAAAACGAGCTAAAGGGGAGGAAAGAAAACAGAGCCAAAAAGAGTATTTCCACTGAAGGACAACCAGAAAAAGAACCAGATAGAGAAAAGATCATAGAATCATAGAATCTGCTGAGCTGGAAGGGACCGACCCATAAGGAGCAAGTCCAATCCCTGGTCCCATGCAGAACATCCCAAGCATCACCATATGACCGAAAGCATTGTCTAAATACTTCTTGAACACTGTCAGGCTTGGTGCTGTGACCACTTCTCTGGGGAGCCTCTTCCAGTGTTCAGCCACCCTTTGGGTGAAAAATTTTTTCCTGATATCCAACCTAAACCTTCTCTGACTCAGCTTCAGGCCATTTCCCCATGTCTTATCACTGGTCCGAAGAGTGAAGAGATCTGTAGCTGCCCCTCCTCTTCCCCTCCTGAGGATGCTGAAGACCACAATGAAGTCTCCCCTCAGTCTCCCGTTCTCCAGGCTGAACTGACCAAGTGACCGCAGCCACTGCTCACCAGGCTTCCCCTACAGACCCTTCACCATCCCTGTGGCCCTCCTCTGGACACTCTCTAGTAGCTTAATGTCTCCTTTACATTGTGGCACCCAGACCTGCCCCCAGCACTCGAGGTGAGGCCGCCCCAGTGCAGAGCAGAGCGGGACAATCCCCTCCTTTGCCCGGCTGGCGATGCTGTGCCTGATGCACCTCAGGATATTGTTGGCCCTCCTGGCTGAATTGTAAATTATTGACAATTTATACACATTTTGCTGTTTGCTAGGGAGGAAAGGTTATACACTCCCGTGTAACATCCTCAGTCTCTTCTAGTGCTTCCACCCTGCTAGGCTGAGGTGCTGTGGTGCTGTATCACCTGCTACAAACAAGGCATTTTGCTCATGCTTAGCAGACACGGGCAGAGTGTGAAAAGTGAGGAGGAGAAGTGGAGGGATGCACTGTAAGGTAGCAAACACCAAACCATCAAGGTTTCCATCTACATCAGTTACACTGTTGAGCCAAGGACAGTAACACAGAACAGCAACACCTGCACTACTCTCAGACTGCTCTTCCAGGGGACAGGAAAAGGCTTGTTTCCTTATCCCAATCCAAGCCACTACAAGAAGTCAAATCTCCTTTCACAGAATGAGCTTTGCTTATTATTTACCCCACACAGCATGGTGCCAGGTATATACACCCAATGGAAGCAACGCTTCTGCTTAGATTTAAGGATGTGCCTAACTCCCGGCTGGATCAGCACTTTTAACCACACATCCTTGTGGGCCAAGGATTTGCGTTCTTACACATCTTTAAACTTTCCAGGACATGTAATTTATCATTCTGACTGTGATAAAGGATGGCAACACCCTGCTCGTTTATCTTGCTCTCAATATGCTGCAGAAAACAAAAATATAGATTTTTTTTTTACAACAAGGTGGAGGACACTGATATCACTCTCCCTCTCTGATAATTCAACTATAGCATAACATCATCAGGTTTAAATCAGAAGAAGGGAGAAAAGACTTGAAGAAGGAAAAAAAAAAAGTGGGGGAAGCAACATTTACTGCAAAAGAAACAAACAAAAAAAATCTCTTTACAGATCACATCTGAAAAGAACATCCCTGTTAAATGTGATTTCAGAAGGACTGACAAGGATAAATCGACACGCAGCTCCAGATATTTCAGCCTAATCGTGGAAAATACACATTATTCTGAGTTTATGAAGGGTTTAGTTTGATCAGCACTGTTTATACACAGTTTCTCGGTTCATTTTAGACATATTGCAAGATTTTAAACCAACAGACTTGAGTGCTTACTGATTTTAAAAGACAGCAGCTCCCTGTTTTTGTAACATGTTTCTAAATTATATATGGGCTGTGTAACTCCTCCAGACAAATGAACTCTGATAAATTAGGTTCTGCCTCTAGCCAGGTGCTTCAAGTAATCTCCACCTTCCCACCTCTTCATCACAGGAAGTAAAGACTGCACAACATCAGTCACACTGCAGATCTGTTCAGACACTGCCTCTACCTGAAACAATACAATCCACGTGCTGAGATCCTCATCAGTCTCCATTACCAGAAGCTGAAATTCTTGCTACAATGGGCTCAGGCAGGTCCTGAGAGGGTGCTGACTCGAACACATCCTCCACAGCCAGCATTATGCCAGACTGCATCCAGCTCTTCTCACAAGCTTCTCCTGATGGGATTGCTCTCCCTCCTAACTGACTTTCTCTTTTATGCCTGGCTAAGTGATTTTGGCTGCACCTGTGGCCTGCAATACATTTAACAAACAGCACAGTGTGCTCCATGACCTGGCTGCTCCCGAGCCACGTGCCCGCAGGAATGCTGCCTGCAGCATTAAGGCCACTGCATACGCTTGAGCACACACGCCCCATTTTGGACCCGCTTCATTACCCTTTTCTCAGCAAGCTTGCCTAGAGTTAATTTAATGCGTTTAAGGACTGAAGACCAGCTTTGCCACCCTGCAGTGCTATCAAACATGTTACAAGGCAGAGGATTTGGCCATATTCCATCTATGGGGTTTCCTTCAAAGTCCACTTCTTCTGAAAATAGTTGAGCTGATGCTTGAGCAGGATGAGAACAGTGCTGCATGCAACACAGACCACCACCATGGAGAGCTGCTGTGTCTTTACAGTGACCCTTGCATACCCAATCTGACCCCGACGACAGCATAGGAGCGGGATCATTTTCCAAGTCTCAGATCTCCTTAACCTGATACTCTATGAACAAGAGTGGAGTACACAACAGTGCTCCCTATATTCAGGTTCTACGGGCCTGGCCAGCTTAATACATCTCTACTGCTACAGAAGGGCACTCGCAGTCCCCAGACCAGGAAGTGGCATCAAGGAGTCACAGAAGTAACCAGATGCAAGTAAATGCTTTCCAGCTTCCTCCTCGGCAGGAGTCCCTTGAGCTTGGGGACTGTCATCTTAAGATCCAAATTCCCACGGAAGAAAGCTGTTTCCTTTTCAAGGGTGACTTCCAATTTCAACATTCAGGCAGGATGTAACGAGCAGGAGGCCCGGAATACCCAGCACAACTTTAAGAGAGAAGGGGGGAGTCTTTGTTTAGAGCCACACCTGAACATGCCTTTGCAGTGCAATCCTACCTCTGTCTACAAATGGGCTTCCTCCCAACCCATTCAGAAACACCTGTACTGTGCTTTCTACCAGCACTGCATAAACTAAAAACCTTTAAAGTTCAAACACAAATCACTTCTTTTCTGATCTGGCCAATTAAAAAATGACAAATGACAACAAGTTGTGAAATTTATCTTGTCACCAGCCTATAATTGCTACTTGGAGCTTCAAATTACGGCAGAAAAAAAATGAAGAACAAAACTGAAGTGCTTATGGCTTATTTGGATTCTAGTTTACAAAGTACAGCATTTTCACAAAGTACAGCATTATCTTCGTCAGTGTGTGAGGAAATGCAGTTGCACTGTGGACCTCTACATCAAAAACATCTACTTTAATTAATTATTTGAGTATTATGCCAGCAAGAAAAGAATTACTGTCATTATTTCAGTGCTGCTTATTGCTTTTATACGTGTGATCTGTCTTCAAAGGTTAATACTAATTTGTCAAAAATCTAAGTTCATTTTACTAAGGAATTATTATGGCATTAGGATTTAGAATTAGCAGACTGAGATACTATGATTATTAGGATACCTAATGGTATCCTAGTAAATACAAAAATGTTTTGAGATCTTTCTAAAGAGAGACTGGATAAGGTTTGAGGAGTAGAGGAGGAAGAAAAGGCTGCAATTTAAGTAGGTGTGAGATTGTCTACAGATGGAGAGTTAAGGATAGAGAAAGACTGAGGAGCCCAATGTCAAAGGAAAAAAAATCAACAACAAAACTACAGGGGGACTTCCAAGACCTTCCAAGTAAAATTGCAGCACTTCAGGTGCATTTAGATGCACTTGAACTTAAAGTTCACTCAGTCACCATTCTTAACTAAAAAAGTCACCCATAAATACCAGAAATAAAAGCCCACCAATCAACAGCAATCAAAGTTGCATTTTTAAAGCTAGCTCTGCCCCTCTGTTCTTCCCCCTGGGCTTCCAGCTTCACATCTCAGGGCTGTCAGTAGCCGTCAGCAGATCATATGAGAAATTCATCTGAACATACAACATAACTTGACAGGCAATACATCATAAAACCTAGATGTGACAACAGCAAATTCCACCAGATGGTCCTGGATCATATCTATCTATTAAAAAAAATTCTGACAGAAAAAAAAATCCTAACCACATATAAGCAGAGCTTCTGAGGAATGGAAAAAGAAATAAATCTGGTATATGCACTGTTTCACCTTTTGTCCTAAACATGCCAGAAAAGGAGATACACAACAGCTCCAGCTTGTCCTCAACAGTTTGTCCTGTCATTAATATCTCTATGTATATTTCATCCTCCTCCCCAACAAAAATACCTCTAAATAAAGATGCCTCTCCACATGCTACTAATAATGCTGCTTTTCAATTGAGAAAATTCCATCAGTGACTCCAGAGCCTGGTCTTCCTCCAGCACCAACCTGGTCTCCAGGAACACCAAAACCATGTGGTTAGCCCTGGCAGTAGCTGCAAACTTGAAGCACATTCAAGACTCCCTGTTTGCCACCCTTCCCATATCCCTGTGGCTCTTGCAAGCAGCAGATTGTTTGGGTTCAGGCTGCTTAGGAACCTCATCAGCCTCTGCAGCGACCCTTTAATGAGAGACCTTGGATTGCCTTGTCCACCGTCCGTCATGCAGGTCAAACACTGACTGTCCAGACCTACCCTCAATCCAGGTAAAACTGCCTTTGATACACGTGAAACACAAACCACATTCCAGCAGGCACAGCCGGCTCCGGCCTCAGGCCCACATGAAACAGCACTGTGGCAGGCACAGGGTCAGGATCGGGACACTGCCACCCTCAGAGATCAGCACGGTCCCATGGCACAAACACCAGGTTCAGAAGCAGCTCTGTGGCTATTTCACTGACACTGTCACTGTTCTTCAGGTGAGCACCACCAGCCTGGCCACAGCAGCAGCTCAGCTGTGACAAAAGTGACGGGCTTATGAAACGTAAATCAAACTGGAGCCGGCTGTCACTGCTCGAGTGACACCCTCAGGGACACCCTTCCTTGCTCCTGTTCTGCCCCTGCCTTCAGCAGCTGTGTGCAGATACATGTTTTGCCCTCTGAGAAGTAGTTGTGTGTAACTGCAAAAAACTACCACATATCCTTGTCCTCCCAGTTACTCACACTTGGAAGTACAAGGTATTTAGTCAAATATATTTTTAATTGGTAAAGCAAATAGACACAAATCTGAATGCACTGAGGGAAGGAAGACAGTGAAGGATGTGGTGTTATTTTATCATCATTTAATAGGACAGGATAGTGCTCCGAAGTCCTTTGGAAATCTGACAGTTGCTTTGAACACAAAACTCTGACTGTGGTAGAAAGCAGATCTACTCCCTGTCAGTGCACAAGCTGCACCCCACAGCTCAGGGCTGAGGAAATCTCTCTTCAGGCCGCTGTGGCAAAATCAGTTCCCACCAAGAAACTAGACTGATCCTTTAACCAAGGAGTACTTCTGTACATCACACATACTTTTTCTCCTTCCCCTAAGGACAGATCCTTCCATTATAGGCTCTCCTTTGCTGCTAATCAAAGTGCACCCGTTTCCTGAGTGACAAACACCTGTGTGTGGGACTACTCCCGTGCGCCGGTGGGGGACTGGGCTGCAGTCCTGCTTCAGGAACTGCGGTGAGTGGACTGGCTCCAGAGGTTAATAACGAAAAGGGCCTTCTCAGCAGGGGCTGGTGGCTACTCCCTGACTTCTGAAGAAGCAGTCTACTGTCTCCATCCAATCCATTTTACAGTTATCACCTTTAGCACAGAGAGAAAGCTACTTTTATATCACGAACCTGAGAACAAAAGGCTTTAGGTAAAAGCCAGTGCACCCCTCCTCCTTGAACTTCAATAAGGAATATCTGATTTTTCACTCTGCCTTTGTCATTTTGACATAAAAGAAAAAGTCAGTGAAATTTTCAAGTTTCGTTGTTGTGCACCAGTGGGGTTTCAAATACTGCAGAAGAACATAATTACATTTATAGACACTTCTGACTGGAACTTAAATGTTGCAACAGCTATAATAGTCTCTTAGAGATAAGAAAAACAGGCATTTAGCTCAAAATGTATGTTCTGATTAAACTGAAAATGGACACCACCTTTTTATTGGAGTGCCTTTTGGCATTCAGAAGTTTATTCTATAAATACTAGACTACGATTTTCCAAACCGTCAACTTCCTGCAGAGAGAAAAATACGCATCTTACTATTTAATCGTTCTCAGCCGAAATACTGTAAGAGAAGGCATAACATGTATTTAATAAAATTGACAGAAAGTCACTTCCTCCCATTCTGATATTTAATTATATCTCATTAGAAAAGCAAAAAATAGTGCAAATCAAAGTCCATGAATCAGCTGTTTACTTTATTTATTTATAGGCATTTATAGAGCGCTCATCACCATAGCAACCAGGAACCTTTTTTCCTCCTTGTTCAAAGGAAAAGTTGTAATTTCACAATGTGATCCTTTGATGTCACAGTGCAAGTAGGTGCTTAGGTCCTGTGCTGCAAACACTTTAGGCAGGTGCCTGAAGTACGTGAACCAAGTCAAAGGTGCAATGAAAGAGATGGAAATAGAGAAAGGAAAAATGAAAGGAAAGGAACCATGAAACAAGTGAGAAAAAGTGAAAGAGGGAATGAGTAAAGGGCTTTCCTACGAAAATCCACAGTGTACCGTGTCCCACAATAAGCCAGGATCGCCCCAGTACTTTTTACCTGTAATAACAAGTGACTGGTTTCATGGAGAACAGTCCAATCAATGAGGACCAATCAACAAGTTCCGAATTTATGCTGAGGGCACTGGCGAATATTCTTAAGCAAGGATTTCTAAAAGGATAGCAGCTTAAAAATGAGGCTGCAGAGGGCTGTCTCCCTTTGGAGAGCAGAGAAGTCAGACTTTGACTACTACTCTTTTCTGATCCCCCAGCAATCAGCCATTACCAAGTTCCCACAGAATTAATAACCTATTTAAAAATGCCATCTGCTCACAAAACATCAAAGAAATGTGTAAATTAGAACACTGCGCCTGCATACAGCATTGTAGAATTAATTACTAGGTATGTCCTGCAATTGCAGTTTCCTCATGATACTGGTGGGAACTATTTTTCAGACCTCCAAAAGAGACTGAAACTGGTTTTACACTATTTCATGTGGTAGCTTCCCACCACTGTGTAGCTGATACACATACATGCACAATGCAGTATTTCAGATTCTTTTTAAAGGTAATGAATTTCTAATTGGCACAGAAAGAAAGAAAGGAAAAAAAGATATCTTTGGCCTGTTGTCATTTTGTTATATAAGAGACATTATCATGAGTATTTCCTCAAGACACTGGTATGTGAAATCATTATCTTCAACCCTGTATTTAGCTTGATCCTAACTTCTTCATAAGCCAATACTGTCCAAAGCAGTTAAATAAGGAGTGTTCAGTTGTTCCTGAACTAAACACATAAATCTTTACTCAAGACTGGTGGTTATTTTGTAGTCTTTTTTTATACTGTATTCTAAATAGGGCAGAAGCTGCACGTATGACAGCAGGAAAAGTGACAAATTCCTTATCTGGAAAAGCACCAGCAGGCACTGTTATCAGAGCAGACCAGCTCTTTTAAAGTGGATTGATGAAGCTATTTTTAAAAACACCTAATAACATCACAGAGATGACTCTGATCTCTGCAAAGGTGAGCCGCATAGCTCGATACTTCCGGGAGGCAGCTAATGAAACTGAAGCTTGTCATACACAGACTGCGTCCAGTAATTGGCTTTGAACGCTCGCAGTTGAGACTCCCCCATGCTGAGCTCAATGCCCTGCTCACAGATACAGTCCTTATTGGGCCAAACACAGGCAGAGCCGGGTGCTGCCTGGCATGGCCAGGTGTTAGTGGCCCTCTCTCCCCTGCCCGTGCCACCAGGCCCAATCTGCCTACTTGCAAGGCAAAGAAAGAAACCTACTTTCTTTCAGCACCTCACACCTACCAGGTGGCTTCCAGGACAGGGAGAGCCAGCTGTGTAGGGAAGGTGGCAGAGTGTGTTGGAGCAGGTGGTGTGCTGATGGGAGAAGAAGGGAACACGTTCTACCACAGAAAGTGAAGGAAAGGCGGGGGAAGACCTAAAAGGAGAAGGAAGAGGGTCCAAGGTCATGCCTTCATCCAGCACAGCAGAACCACCACCAAATGCTAACCCCCAGTCAGTGCTCTGTGCAAAGTGTGTAAAGTCCCCTAGGGATAGCCACTGGCTTCCCAAGGAAGGCAGCCAGAAAAACGGGGGGAGCATCTCTCATCTTCCCCAAAACTCCACTGACCCTTCCTAGCCCACTCTTACCTGAGCTTTGTGAACCCACAGACCCACTCTACTTCTCGATGTGAACTACAACACTGAATTCTGCAGCCAGCCTGGAACATAAGCTAAGAAAATATCATCCCCCAGTGTGAGAAGATTCTTTGTCCTCTTGAAGAAATTTTATCTGCATAGCTGAGGACCCGTGATCTGGTTGTGGCTCTGTGGTTTAATGCTCTCCTTTGCGCCACCTTCTTTTTCATGATTCTTCCTGCCTCCCACTACTTCCTAGAAAAATCCATTCCTTCACAGCCTAGATACACACTGATTGGAAAAGCCATTTTAAATAGAAAGCAGTTTCTTCTGCTGAGAAAAGTAATCTCTGATCATTTGGTAGTTTTACTCGTGGAAGACCTCTAAGCCGCTATATTTTAAAACACCTCCTATGTTAGAGCACAGGCCAGACACATTAAAAACTCTGGGGAGCAGTAACTGAATGTGGGCTGCTGTCACAGTGAACATTTAAACCCACAGCACTTATGGAACACTTTAAAGCAACGATTTTTAAGAGAAGGCGAGTGAGAAAAAAGGGAATAAGAATATTCAATTGCCAGATGATTGAAGCAAACCTCAGTAAGTTCACAATGAGATGCAACTCAGGAGATTAGAAATTTAACTGGAAAGAGATTTCCATACAGTCAATCCATTTTGCACATTGCTTAATAGAGAATGGACTCTAAGTAATTAGCCCCAAAACATTACCCAGGCACCTAGAGTGCACGTTCATGGCACACTTCACAAGTGTTGGAAGCTGAACTCCAGCTCTGATGACACCTAATTAAAACACAGAAGTGAGACTCCAAGTAAAACTGCCACCTTGCAATCTATAAACCGTTCAAAATGCACTCCGGCAGAAAAGCAGACTGCAAGACAGCTTTCCAGTATCTAGTTCACGCATTTGGTATCTACCACGGTTTTGTAAATGACATTGCAAAATAAACACCCTGTCTTACAGCTGATGTGTTTAGCATAAGTCAGATTTGTTTCACAGAGAATGTCCTTGCAGAGAATAACAGCTCTTCTGGTTCCCAGCTAAGTCAAAGCTTGAGCTAACAAGCCAATCCATCAGTTCGAGTGTTTTGAGATCGCTCTTGAAAGGAGCGTTTCTGTTTTATTACCAAAGTCAGCAGTCACCATTTAAAAGTCAGCATTTGTCAATAGTTACCCAACTATGGCACTGGTGTGAAAATATTGATATGTTCCCTTGGCTTGAGCAGTTGTTCAGATACAGTCCTTATTCTCATCGCCAGAGGAGAGCGTGCCTCTCCAATTTATTTATTTTTCCAAAGATGCTGCCTTTATCATAGCCCATTTAAACGCTCGGTTAATTGAGGGGGGGCTGGAAGGAAGCAAGGGGACCCAGCAGACACGGGCGAGCCCGACCTCGGAACATGCATGTGCATTGCATCCACAGCTGACACAGGCAAGAGAAACTTTTCCACCATGCTTAGTCAGCACGCGATAATTAAAAAGGCGAGCGATGTGATAAACCCGGCATCCGTATCCATTGGGGCCAAACTCACAAATTCAGTGCTAAGCTTTCAAAGCCGAAGACAGGTGGCGGGAGGCTGGGTGGGGAAAGTCCCAATGCACTTAGCCATCAAGGAAAACTGTCAGGAGAACATAATTACATCTTTACCTGCCCCAGCAGGCTTTAAACCTGCAGCGCCTTTGACCTCTGGGGAGGTTATTAGAGTTGTAATTGAACAGCTGCCTGCAAGAGCAGGCACCGCTCACCCTCACCGCGGGCTGTCGGGCCGGACCGCTCTCGCTGCCCGGCTGTGCGGAGGTGCCCACGGCGGCGGCGCCAGCCCCGCTCCGGGGGGTTCCCTGGCTTATCCGCCTCCCCGCCGTGGGGTCACCGCCGACCACGAGGGACATGGCCCCGCCTCCCCATCACCCGTTCTCCCTTGGGGAAGGAGGCGGCAGCCGCCGCCACCCCCACGAACCGCCCCCTGAGGGTGCCCGGGCCGGCCCTCGCCCCGCGGCCGCCCCCCGCCGCCTCACCTGCCGCCC
>VYZQ01067340.1:2089-29711 GCA_013400655.1 Mystacornis crossleyi | reverse complement strand
ATAGAATCATCGAATCGTTGAGGCTGGGAGAGACCTTTCAGATCATCCAGTCCAAATGTCCACCCAGCACTACCACTGTAACCCCTAAACCACTTCACCCAGCATCGGATCCAAGTGTCTCTTGAACACCTCCAGGGATGGTGACTTCAACACGCCCCTGGGCAACTTATTTCAATGCCTGACCACCCTAACAGTGAAAATTTTGTTTCTAATGTCTTTGCTGAATCTCGCCCGTCCCAGCTTCAGGCCATTTCCTCTAGTCCTCTCGCTAGGCATGGCAAAAGAGACCGGCCCCGGCCTCACTACAACCTCTCTTCAGGTGGTTGTAGAGAGTAATGAGGTCCCCCTGAGCCTCCTCTTCTGTTGTCCCTCCCACCACCTCCCCACATTGTCCTTCCCCTGTCCCTCTGGGTCCCTTCCTCACCTTCTGCTCTCCCTGCCCGGCAGGCTGCTTCCTTGCTTGCTGCCCACACGCCCTGCCCTCTTCCACTCAGAAGGAGGTCCTGAAGGAGAGCGCAGCCATCTTTATGATGAGTAAACAGCTTTAAATCCACCAGGAAAACCTGACAGATTGCAGGCACCCGCATCCTTAGTGGAGGAAGGTTCCTTCCAACCAGGGAAATTGTGACAGCAGTGGCAGGTGCCATTCACATCGTGGAGTTTGCTGAGGTCAGGTTTCACCAGAGCAGCCCAGAGACCATTACAGTTTGAATAAACCACCGAGAGCATTCTGAGCCTGCAACAAGAGATTGAATCGCCTGAGCAGGTGGACACCTGTGTGTAACAGCACCTCTGCTCCCAGCCTCTCCCAAAGTCAGTGGGGCTTCTGTTATTCACCTCACTGAGGCTTTTGTTTCTCATGGGAGCTTCCCGTTTCCAGGCCCATTTCCAGGCTCGTACAGAGCTCTCACTCAATGGGAAGGACAGAGAGTGGTTTGGTAGCCTCTTTCACATTGGCTGGTGTTTGTATGCGTAGCTGAATGCTCCCAGAGTGACAAGACTGCTAAACATGCATGCAAGAATTTAATATAAAAGTTTAACCGTTGAAAAGTTTGCTCCTGAAAAGCTGATAGTCATTTGGGGGAAATCAAATCTTAGTACTCCTTCCTCCAGCCTCTTTTTACTGCCTTACAGACTTTGTAGCTAATGATCTGAAGAATTAACTTGGGTTACCAGAGATACACACAAGAACTGAGGGTTTTCAGGAATGCTTGTTGCTACTTAAAATTTAATTTCGTTACAGTCTCTATGAATTCTAGTGTTGAGCTCCCGTGGACTGACAAGGCAAATGTCAGGCTTCTGAGATTTGTTTTTCAGTTTGTTCAAGAACTACTACACCAATGAAATCCATTGCAAGAGATACCATCTTCCCTGTTTCTCGTTAAGTTTCTAAGTTATAGTCCAGTCTTGGAGAGACTTCAGAATGCTGGGCCCCCATCCCTTTAACTAGAGCAACAGTGCCAAATAATCATTATCATCTTAATTTTCATTATCTCATTGGGACTTTCTCTGGAATAAAAAGTCATTATTTCAACAGTGTTTAGAGATATCTATTAATCTTCCCAAAGCATTTGTGAGTAGAAATCCTGACTAAGATTTCACAAATACCTGCTTGCATATTCACATAAATGTCATCTGCAGTGCTACTTTTCCTCCTTGTTATGAAATATTTAATGAGGCACTCAAAAGCCAGACACTACAGTAATTTGAATCAAGTGGCCAGTCACGTACACAGACGATGAATGGCCAAAGACACAGACATAATCGCTCAAGACACAAAGAACACCCATAAGCTGAAATGTGTTTCTATGAAATATTCATAGGGTTGTGGTGATTTATTGTCAAGTCTGCTTCAGAATAACCTGCAATGGGAAAAAAAGCATAATCTGATAAACCTTTCATGCAAAACAGTTCATTCGTTATTCCTGGAGTAAGAAGTTTGTAGACCCATATCTGTTTAAGTCCATCATCTATAAGGGGTAGAGATGAATTTTCCTTAACGCAAGGTTTTACAGGAGATACCTACTGGAAGCACCGTGAATGTGCTAATGGCAGAGACAGGCCCTTCAGGTGCCCAGGCGTAGGTGCCTAGTGCAATTTTGGACAGTTTAGGTTGCTCAAGACATCTGCACAAGGCTGGTACGTACAACATGGGACCTATGAGAAGACTCTGCCTGGCCTGAACTTGAGCTTCAGCCTAGTGTCACACAGTTATATTGTCCAAATCACTTCTGATGTGACCATTCAGGGAGTATATCAGCTTTTACAGACACAGGCAGAGGATGGGCTCACAACTGAGAGCTGGAACAATTGAGCCACCCTTTACAGTTCAACAGACAGAGTTGTATCTCCAACCTGAAGCAAACACTGGGATGTTTCCAACTCATACGTCCTCTCCTCACATCACCTTCTACACTTGGACTATAGCTCTCTCTGTATGTGCAGCCTCTTTGAATGAGAAAATACCGCAGGGCTGGGTCCTGGAAGCTGACTCCACCCCGCAGAGCCACTGGTGTGCCTGCTCATGAACATCAACACACTGGACTGCAGCACTCCAAGCCTTGCTCAGCTGAAGTCAACCAGATCCACTGGCTGAATTGTTGGGTGTCTCTGTGTGATGCTGGCTCAGCTTTTTTTGCCATTTCCCTAATGCCTCTCCTCTTCCTTTGTTTTCACTACCTCTGTGTGCTGCACAAATTGTGGGCACTTGTGCTCTTAACCTTTCCACAGTAAGACAGAGAGAAGGATCTACACAACTTGTTGGTAGGATCTTGCTGGGATTTAGCCACTCAGATTTTTTAAATGTCAGCTTTGTAAAATGCATTTGGTGGGGGTAGTGGGACACACAAGCCCAAGGGAGGTGGCAGGCTGCCTGTGGTATAATCACAGCTCAGCAGAGTTTGCGGGCCAACCAGCAAGTTGTAATGATCCAGTATGTAAAACTGGATAAGCACCAGTGATTCAGTCTTGGAAGAGGTAATAAGCAACATCCGTGGAGTGTGCTGCTGCCTAATCATCCTGCCAAGGAAAACTATTTCAGCCAAAAACATCAGTGAAGCCATTTGGGACTGAAGGCACCACGGAACACTCTGCATATCCTAAATGCGGGCAGCAGAGAGAGCTGAACGAGGAACTTTGAAAGTGCTATATGCCTCAAACCTCTCTTACAAATTCAGATAATTCACTAAAGAAATTATACATGTTCATGTCATTCTACCTCAGGACTATGAATTTGTTCGGAGGGGATAAACGCTTTCTTGCCTCCAAAGAGCAAGATTCCATTAAACTGTCTCTCTTTCGGAAAAAGCAAGCAGTGACCCCAATCTCTGCAGTACCTGGCAGCCAGTAATAGCTGTATCATGATCAGTATCTGCCCTCTAGTAGCAATTTTTCATACACTGATGTCGAACACATGCAGGAGTAGAAAAAGAAATAAATCTGCTGCTGAGCAACACTGCCACTGAAATGACTTGTGCCTACGAGGCGGTGAGGACACTGGGTGTTCCGAAAGCACAGCTCTGATCCCAGGGTTTCACTCCTTGAGCCCAAGGGCTGGGTAGTTGCTGGTGTTGCCAAAGAAGATTAAGGCTTTGTTTATCTTGTTGCAGGTAAAATGAGGTGAAAAGAGCACAGGTGCTGTTAAACAGGTGAGCAAACATGACTACTCTATACAAAGAGAGATCAGCAAAAAACTTGTAAGGATGACAGTCAAAGCTATCCACTAGATTCATGGTGATACTAAGAGAATAAAAAAGACCTTCCAGTCCCACAAGCAGGGCACCGACCCCTGCTTCTGCTGCTAGCAGTTGGATCCCACTGAGCACAGAAGTGAGCAGCATGTGGCAATCTGCGCTAGCATGACAGCAAAAAAATGGAGAGAATAGCTCTTTCCTAGCTCCTCCTGAAGTGGTGATGCATTTGCTTGTTTTTTCGAGTGGTCTGCTTAATTTAGAGTGCTGGACAGTTAGATAAGCAAACACCAGATTTGTTTAGCGATTCACTCATTTAACAACATGATACAGACAAACTATTAAGAAATAAGGAATTTTTTTTCCCATATAACAGGAAATCCATTCACATATGGACTCGAAGTAGATGTTCCTTGAAGTACAGAAAAAGACTTGCACTAATCTAATGCCGTGACTAAATATAAATCTCCACAATATAAAAAAGGAATAGGTGGGTACTAGTGACAATGAATAAAAAAGACAGGAAAATGGAGAAATCTAGTGACAGTCAGCATCAACAGATGTGCCAAAATCTCCCTTGCATGAAAAAATGACTGTCTCATGAAATATTAGCAACTATCCAAAACTGGGAAAGTGTGAAAATCTTGTTGCTGTATAAATTATCTAAGAGACTCCTGCCAATTATAGACTTGCTATGAGGAAGAGAGATATTGGTAATCATGACAGCGACTGTGTTCAAGTGTCATGTGAATATTCTCGGGCAATTATTCAAATCAATCATTTCTTGTCCATGTGGGAAAGATTCATCACTCTTAGTACCTCGTGTCACTCAGCGACTGAACTGATGGTGCTCTGCTATTTGTGGTGCTCTGTAGTCTGCCTCTTTAAGGTGACGCCACTGTCACTGCTGAGGCGGAGAGCTGTCCAGCCGAAAGTGGGAGGGCATGGGCCCAGAATCCATGAGAAACGTTACACAGGTCGTCAGAGACCACTTCCTTTCTGCACTGAGCAATGTCCAACCCAGAGGCATTTTTGGAAGTGGCAGGGGCAATGCTGGCTGCTACCACCGGCAGGGCATGAGAGGACTCTAGATGCAGGGGGAATGTGATCCATTTAATCACTCTTCTTCCACATGGGGTGTTTCTGAGACCTACTAACCATGTCTTGTCATTACAAATCCTCCAACTTCAATGCCTGGCGTCCCTGTCATTGAGAATGGCTCCCACATTCGATGATGTTCCTGCCTCTTGCTTTCTCTGTGTGCTCTGACCTACTCTCTCACACCTGCTGTTCTGCATAAAGAGGGTTTCCTATCACCGCAACTTCTTTCATCCTCCCACCCTTCCTGGCAGGAATTCCTCTAACAGAGGACTGTGCCCTGCTTCCATGGAATTACTGTTGGTAAGAGACATGACTGAAAATGCGCAATGTCTCTGTGTGTTCACCACGCTGTGACTACATAAATTTTGATCTTTGACTTGGCTTTATATGTCTGGTCTTACCTTCCTTTTTGTATATCATGAGGTATAATTTATCAATTCACTTTTTGTTTTTAATTAATATGCCTATCTATTCCTCCTGCCTCTTCCTGTAAACCATGCACGTATAAAGGTTGATTCCAGACTGTTGTCACAAGGGGATGCATTAAGGCTGCAGATCTGCCTTTACAAAGCCTTAAGCACCTGATTTCATAAAATAAATAAAATACTGTCTACATGTTACTGCTAAAAGTACCCAGTATCAGATGGGTTTCAGTACCACAGGGCTTCCCTGCTTCTGTTTGAGAAATAAAACTAACACCAGCAAATGGTAACTTGAAATGGAATTTGTTCTTTAATAAAATAACAAAACAAAGTCTTCCCAGAGGAGTAGTTTCCTTTTTTCTACATGTAAGTGTTTGTAACAAAATAAAAGAGCCTTTAGCTCTTCAGGCTGATGATAACAAATAAAGATGTGGTTCACCTCGACTTTCACATGCTCTGTCTCTCTTTTCAAAGAGCTTCTTTCCTTTAGTCATGAGCTCTTTGGGGACAGGATTTTTAACAGTCCTTTCTGCCAACTTGTGGTTAGAAGAATATTTGCTCTCCATTTTTTTTTTTTTAAGCAGGTGTTGTGGCTCCCAAGTATCCATCTGTAACTCTCAGAAAAATATCCAGTAGCTTGTGGCTAGAATATATTTTGGGATGCCTAGTTTGTCACTGGTTATTTCAGAGGCTGAAGTTTAAACTGACACCTGAAATTCACCAAGATGAGCAGTCCTTTGGTGACCCTCTCTTCAGCCATCTCTTCCAGGCCACCCCTCTGAAATCCTGAGAGATTGCTGACATTGGTATTGAGCTGTCACACAGGAGAGAATTTTGATTTTTTTTTGCTTTAAGACTGCTTATGCCACAGATCATCCTCACTCCCTGGACCCCTTCTGCACCTCTAATGAGCTATGATGCCCTTCATTCACATAAGGTTTTGGCAGTGCATATGCTATTTTTAGGAAGTGATTTTACAGGAAAGGAAACTGTTTTATGTCTTACACCTCCATAGGAGAAGTATGAGGTCTGGACATAGAAGATAAATATCCCTGCATCACTTGAAGGTTGAACTGTGGCAGCAGTCCAGCCTCTTGCTCTTTGTGCCTGCTTTTTGTAAGATGTGAGCTTTTCCCCAGTGTAGCACAGCCTAACTTTTGTCACCTTCATTTAATGACACACGGATATCAAAACAAGGAGGCATTATACCTCCTTCCAAGAGTGCTCCCTTCCACTGGCTGCAGCTGAGAGCTGTGTCCATCCTGAAAAACACGGGAAACATCAAGCCTAATGCTAAGAAATCCTTGCTTTTCACCCCAGTCTTCCTTCTGGACAATTACTTTCATTTTCAGCAATTTTTTTTTTGTTTTGTTTTGCATGCATGCACAACCAATCTGGTTCCAAATCCAAGTGGGGATGAGCTACAATGGTTCCTCTGCTCCATAATCCACACTGCCCCCTGCCTGGAGAAGTGATGATCATCCCACCCTTCTCCCACCTGCAGAGGAGTATGGACTGGCTGGCTCCTGCCTGAAAGGGTTCGTATCTTTCTTCTTAGTGAGAGCAAATGCTCTCTTTATCTCCTCTTCTGAGGGCCAGACTGTGACTGAGAATGGAAACTGGTTGTCCTGCTTTTCTAGGTGACCCTGATCCAGGCCAGCCAGAAGGCAAGCATGCCCATTGCTAATCCTTGTGTGGCATTGCTTTCAAGTGGGAATATTTGGTCCCGATGAACTTTCCCACAACATAACTAGAACCTTGCCCTCCTTGACAGCAGCCCTAGATACTGCAGAAGGGAATTGGGAAGGCCAGGCCAGGTAATAAAGCTGGCTCCCCTTGTTGGATTCTGGCTGCCCCAGGAAGTATGTTCCTATGAGCTCAATTTTTAACCAGCACTGCAAAATAAATGAAAACAAGGCAAAAAATAATGCTCCTCTTCTCTGGGAACACAGGGCCTCAAGGATGCAACATGAATTCAGCACCTGTCTGTTTGCTGGAGAATTCATACATAGGATGAAAAAGAACTCTTGAGGGCAACAGCAACACTCTTTCCCCCCTCTTTTTTCCTTTCCTTTATTTTCTTTTCCTTTTTTTTTTTCTCTCTCTCTCGCTCTTTTTTTTTCTTTTTTTTTTTTTTTAGTGGAAAACATATAACATTTGCCTGCGTATTTGAGCAAGGAGTTTGGCTCCTTGCATTCCTGTCACAGCAAGACAGAGCATCTCTCAGACAGGATCATTTCGCTACTCTTTCAAAGCACCACTGTCTGTGAGCGTGCCCCAGCTCTCCCCTCACGCGCTTTGTGCTGACACAAGAATCATCTCCATCTGAAGCTGCTTCATCTCCCTGCAGCTACAGCCCCCTGTGAGCTGTGGCTGCCTTCCCCCTGCTCCCTCACTTACAGATGACACATCCCATCTCATTTGTATTATTAAAATGATTTCCACAGGGTCACCTTCTGCTTCACGCCTGAAATGATATAGAAAATTAAGCTCTTCCTCTTGTGCCACTTGGATTTAAATCGTAGATTTTAAATCTGTCCTCACTTCTCGATCCTTTAATTTTCCACAGGCAGCACCACTGCATTGGCAACTCCTAGCAACTGCATTAGATGTTACAAAAAAAGAAATCACAGGCGCATCGACTCATATGATGCTATGATGAGTGAGGTGGATAATAACAAACATGCAGTACTCCAGTCACCCACTGGGTCTCTTTCCATTTTCTTCACAGAAAACCTAAACGACCCGCTGTGTTGAGTATGAAAAAGGTCGTATCAAAAGAACATCTGCACATTAGCGTAGTGATTAGCTTGTAGAGTAGCACCCAGTGGTGAAAGGGCTTTTATCTTCCTTTCCACACACAAAAATGATGTGTCACGTGAAGGGCTGCTTACACTGAAGTCAGACTTGACATCTGTTGTGACTTCTCAAACATTTAATCAAAAATATTTCCTTGCAGGTGAGCTTGGCAAAAGGCATTGGGCTGTTTGAGGTAAAGTGCTGGACTTTTTTAGGAAGTGTAATTGCAATTACTGTGTTTCACAGGCAAGAACGGTGCCAGGAGTGAGTAATTCTTGGTATGGGATGCAGACAATACAGTAAATATGCAAACCAATACTCTGCAAATTGCGCCTTTCACTTAAGCTTGATTTAAATGTGTGAATTCTTTTCAGATTTCTGGTATTTCCCAGTCTTTACCATTGTCTTTCCTTATTACAGGTCTGAAAGAAGCTGCTGCCATATGGAGAGCTGGAGCAGCCAAGCGTTATATTCACCAGCAATGCACCATTCAAAGCATTTAAAGCTGCCAGTCCTCATGGTCCCAGACCAAAGCTAACCTTTGTAGCAGCACTATTAGGTTTTCTTGCTCCTTTTTCCACATCAGATGGTGTTGGCACTCTCTTGTGAACAATACTGGGTCAGATGGTCTGAGGAGTTATTCCTGATAGCAGTTCCTGTGCTTACTCAGATGCAGCTGCATCCCCAATTACATTCAGTTTAGGGGACAGAATAAGGCTCTGCATATTTTCACTGTGTGTGCAGATCTGATGGGTCTCACCTGAGTACTGGGGCGGGGATGGAAGAAAGGAGGAGCTTTTGCTCTTTCTTGTAGCAAATGACTGAGCTATTCCACAGAGAGGGCTACACAATAAAAATTAATCCAACTCTTTCATAGTGGCTAGTGACTAAATACGCAACTGTTTAAAGAAGCACCGGGCCATCTGTTCAGCCTTCCTTGCAGCATATCCTTCTATCCAGAGCGGACTCCAGAATGTGGCTGGGGACAGAGAGGCTAGAAAGATGAAAGCTATTGGATTAGCATTTTTGTCCTAGGGCTGTAATAGAATCCTTAGTAAGCAAAGTCCGGGTGTGAAAATCACATTGTAGCTTGAAGATGAAGTCCAATTTTGAGCTGAAATTCACCCCCTTTAGCAGTCTCAAGGCCAAAGTATGCGCAGATACTCTGTAAGTCCTGTTTACAGCGTGTTCGCAGCACACAGATCCCTCTGCTGGCTCCTCTGTACGTGAATGAATTGGATCCCGAGCACAAGCACAAGCTCATGTCAGAGCACTGTTGTAGATCATGTTTGAAGATGACTTCACCAGTTCCAAAGTCAAAGATTAAAAGAAAACCTGACCGGAGGAGTGTTGACACATCCTGAAAATTTAGAGGTGAAAGGGATCTGAGCTCTTTTAACAAACTAAGTGTTACAAAAGTAAAATTGCAAAATACCACTCTTCTCTGTGGAAACCTCGAGGCATGTATTGAATCTAACTTGTAGACTGTATTCCTGTTCTGTTTCCTTTTACAAGACACAGTGATATTCTGCCTCGTAAAGAAGGTCCATGCAAACTCCTCTGAGCTGTAAACATCTGACTCTGCTGATGGGACTGTTACAGACAAATTTATGCTACAGACCATTTCTTCAAATAGACAGCAGATGTAATGTGTGACTATGATAGTTATAGTCCAAGCCTTTAAACTGTGGCTTTGGTTCTAGGGTCATTAACTCCTGGTAAGATTACCCACCAAAGTGGTCTTAGTTCTCTAGTCACCACACGATCTGCTCACAGACAGTCTTCCTGTAGAATAAGGAATGGAATAAGGAACCACAGGCAGCACTCTGAGACCAGGCAGCCTCAGACAATAATGCCCCCTACTGATATTTGAACAGTTCCAGGGGAAAGAGATGTCTCAAAGAGCTGGCAATGGCAGCAAGGCTGATACCAGCAGCAAGAACACGTGTGAGAACAGACAAGCAGCTTGAGGCTCTGAACAATTAAATGCGTAGCACAGAGGAAAGTAGCTGCTCAGAAAAAATCATAATTTGAGAAAAGGCTGGTTTGAAGGTCTTGTATTTTAGGGTGAAGGAGTTTTAGTACCTGAAAGTTAAACTTTGGCATTTCAGCTGCCACAGAAGCCCATGGACCGTCTCATCCAGGCCAAGGGAACTGTGGGCACGGGCTACTTGGGAGCTGCAGGGGCACCATGAGCACAGCTCACACCGAGATGTTTGCAGACACACATCATGGCCGATACCATGGACCATGGTCACCTCACTTGGAGGGAAATTGACACGAGATGGCAGTGACATGACTAAGGTGTAATCACGGGTAGGCAAATTACTTCCTTTCTAATTAGGGTTTCTGTAATGCCTGAGTCCTCTTACAAGCCCAGTAGTTATAATCCTTTACAGACACATCCTGACAGCAATTTCATTGCCTGTGAACCACTACTTGTAACAGCTTTACTGAAATTCGCTGTTTGAAACATGGGTCGTTCTGTGTTATGTTCCTTTATTATATATAGAGCAGGAATTTCCAGTGCTTCCAAGGAAAAACATTTCATATTTTATATTGAGAATCCCTAGCCCAGGAGTTACAAACTTGTATTTTTAAAATTAAAATAAAGCTCGGATATTTGAGCAAAAAGACTACTGTTTTCTCATCTTCCCAGGAACAAAGGCAGCCATTCTGTTACATCCACTGAGAGCCGGCCTCGGCTCAGAAGAGCACTCCTGTAAACTTCCTGCGAGGTGCAATTGACTGTGTGGCTCAGTGGAAGTTGCTGTACTTCCACCTACACACCTTCAGCAAGCTTCAAATCGTCCTGGGAGCTACATCTGTGCACCAAGTACAAGGATGAGTATGTAATTTGTGTGTCACACATGTATCCATGGTCTAGGAGGAAAGAACAGCCTCCTCAGCCACAGAAAAGCTGTTTGCTCTCCGGTGATCAGGGCAAGGAATTTCAGTCAGTGTAATCCTGTGGACTGAGAGCCTCAGGGCAACAGACAGGACCTGGCTCTGGTGCTACCCTTAAGTGAGTTACTTCCTACTGTAGGCACAGCCTGTGTTTCCAAACAGCTTCTTCCTGCCTATAGACTTGCTTATAGAGTCAAGGTAACTTCCTGCTAAGTTTGCTGTGGCAGCCTGTCAGCATTAGACAAAGATAGCATTTGCAAAAATAACAAGACACCTTAACAAATCTGAAAAGCGAGGTTGGATTTTACTATTACCACTACCCAAAAACCACTGTGCATCAGTGTGCCCTTGGGAATACATTCAGACAGTGAAATCCAGTTTCCTTATCATGTGCAGTAAACGCTGTGAAGTTAAAACCCTCGGTGACTTCTTATGCTTTTATCACTGGATTTATGTCAGCAAAGTAGCATGGAAAGTATATTCAAGTGGTTATTACACACCACTCTGATCAGGCCACATGAAGTTGTATCTGGCACCTTGTATGCAAAGGAAATCTGCGTTTGATGGAAACTAATGTATGGTTAATTTGCTACATTAGCATGTGATAATTAGTACGCAGGGCTTATGATGTATTACAACTACATCTTAGTATGCATGCATGCAAATAGACACATAATTCATCAGCGTGTTAAATGCAGGCATCTCTAGGACAGAAGGTGATATAAACAAATTTAAGCAGAAGTTTTGGACACAGAATGAGGGCTGCATAATGAGTGCCTCAATTTACAGTCCAATAACATATTATATATTCCTCCGCACACCCTGAACAGTGTGTATATATTAAAATCTCTAATCTGTCTACTTTCATATTCCTGAATATATTAGGACTTTCTGTGGTTCTTTCTTTTTGAATTGCACAATCCAGGGTCAAATAAAGAGTTGCAGCTTGAAGATGCACACTGTGGCTATGTCAGAGCAGGACATCTCATCACTCTCGGTTTTGTGCATCTGTAACCATGGTGACTTTGTGGCTGCAGCTTTCCCCAGACTTGGTGTAACCTGGGGTGGATAAAGGCATGCTTCTCTGTCTGGTGAGGATGTCACGTACAGGATCTCTAAGGATACAGTTTTAATTACTATGTTCTCTTAATTACTGCTTCTGATTTCCCTGCTGAATTGCCTTTCTCGAGTTTCAGTGACTCATTGTGAAACCAAGTGATATCTGCTGTCTTCAGTCAAGAAAACTCATCCCCGACCTCTGCACCTTCTCAAGGACAACACTTGCCAGAAAAGCAATGCAACCTGGTGCTTTGTGCTTGTGCCCACAGACCAAACACGGTGTTTTACAAGTGCAGATTTCCTTCCCTTGGCTGCTGGCCTTGCCAAACTGCACTGGAGAGTGTGGCCGTGCTGTCCAAAGTGGTCTTCGAGGGCAGCCCTGCTTTGGCTGCTGGCTGGCTGAGCACAGGGTGGGCTCCATCGTAGCATCTCCTCTCAGGGAGGCACAAGGACTGCATGGTGGTGAGCCCAGCAGGAGTGCAAAGGTGACACATGTTGGGGTGTAAGGATAAGGGAGGGTCGCTTCACACCCTTGGCCATTTGGTCCCCTCCACAGCTGCCAGGCACTTTGGAAACAGACTCATGTGCCTGTGGGACATGGTGCCACAGAAAAGCTGTCATGGATGTGGTTGGTGGGGGGAAACTGTGGGGTGCCCAGCACACACATCCCACTCACTGGGAGCTACAGGCAGCAGTCGGTAAGTCTGCAGTGTGTAAATCTCACCAGCCCCTGCTGAGAGGGGGCTTAGCCGGGCAGTGTCCCCCCTCACCACACTCTTCTTCGATTGCTCTGCTACAGCACAGTGTGCTGGGACCAAACAGCTCCGGGTTTAGCCTTTTATTTGACAAAGTGCATCACTAAGAGCTGTAATTTATCCCTTCCGAGCAATCACTTCTGCTGGTGTGTTAAACCCACCCCTGGGCACAGGTCCAGGCAGCACAAGCCCTGCACCCCAGGCAGGTGACACAGACATTTTACAGCCACGCAGCATGGGACTGAGCAGCTGGGGAGGGGCAGTGCCAGACTGTAGGAGTGTCTTCTCTCAGTATTCCTGGGGGGCTTGTCCTCAACTTGGCCTTTCATGAACCGGGAAGTCACCTTACACCATAGGTTAATCAGCATTTAACAGAGCACCCATGTATTCTTCCGCTTAAACTGCACTAAACACAAGCAGTAACTGCTTTTTCTACCTGGGCAGTAATAAATCTTCTTTTCATGAAGTCATCCTTAGCTGAGCCATCTCTGTAAATAGCTGAGCCATTGAGGTGCATTATTTATCACCGTCAGATGTTCAGCACACGAAACTGAGCAGCGGGCGGCAATCGGATCACCTTCTCGCTCAGATGGGATGAGGGGGATTTATGGTCAAAAGCTGTGCCGTGGAAAGAACACACAGTACTTGTTAATTAAGGACAAGCAGTTGAAGACCAGTACTGCTGCATTTCTGACAGAGGGCAGCATTGAGTTTTTTATCATATAAAATAAAAACCTAACAAACCACTTTTTGGGTCTCCAGTGATTGCGCAGTTCAGAAAGAAGAAACGCTTATCACTCGCATTTTTAAAAAAACCCGTGCTATCCGCTGGCTTTCATCTAAAATTTCCTTTTAAAGCTGGCTATTTTTTGGGACTGTTTTGGCAGGGAGAGGGCAGGGTTGGGGTTGTTTGCTCACAGCTTCATGGAAAATGCTGCCTTCTGGTCTGCCCCTTGCCTGGGGCTTCTCCTCTACCCAAGGCCATGAAAGTCACCAGAACTAGATACTACCTGGACATCCTTGTAAGGGAAACATGTCCTGTAACACCCAGCTGTTGTTCCCCTGTTTTGGGGGCCTATGGAAAGCAAGGATCCAGGAATACTCAGAAATCATCCGGGGAGCCACCAGCTCCTGCTGCAGACAGTAGTTTTGCGAACCAGCTTCATACTTGAGTCCCTTTCTGCCTAAAAGCCTCTGTTTTCTCCTGAGTTTTAAAAAGACCAGAGAGCTGTGAGGGCATCCCCACAAGTGCAGCAGGAGGGGATGCTGCTGAATAGCACCCTGGGTAAATGGCTGGGCTCAGGAAGTTTTGAAGGGAGGATTTAGCTGGTGCAGTGTTTAGAGACACTGTCTCCACCTTGCTGTTTTCTATTAGAAACCCATCTTTTTCCTTTTCCTTTTTTTCTTTTGCCTTTTTTCTTTTCCCTGCCACCAAGGAATCAATTAATTTAATTCCTGAGCAATGTAATTTATGATTAGAAACAGTTCCTGATATGGGAATTTACAGCAAAGCCTGTATCTAACTTTTTTGTGATCCCAGCCTGTGGCATCTCTGGGTCTTGGCTGCACCTCCATTTGTAACAGAAAGAAGACAATTGCTATATGAAATTGCTGGAAGAGTGGGTGCACCGTGAACTTGAGGATCAATTGGAAACTTGCCCACTTAGGAGACATCTTCCAGTAAATGTGGATGTTTCCCAAAAACGGTGGGTGTGAGACTGTGTGTGTTCTCTGCTGCAATACCACCTCCCCGTAGGCATTTTCATTATAAGTTTGGGAGAGAACTGCTGCATATTCCATCTTTGCCCTGTCTCATTGATATTCATTCATTCTCTAGTGGGCTTAATGTTGCTGTCTGCACAGGGGGAAAAATTAAAATAACAAGACAAGGAAATAATAGAAGAAGGAGGTGATTCTTTTTTTAAACCTTTCTCATGAGTGAAGACAAGGATTCATTCGTCCCGAGCCTTTGTTCTGGGAACCCTCGGCACAGCAGTTGTCAGAGCAGGTAGCAGGAACAAGGTATTCAAATGCCCCAGAATACATCTATAAATCATGTCACCACTTTTCTCTGCAGGAGCCAAAGAGTAGGAGGGAAGAGGGATCAGAACAGCTAAGAGATCAAACAAGCAACCTTTGGAGGAGACATCAGCCCCACGATGATCCTTGGCGTGATATAAGCATCTTTGAGGGTTCCTGTAGGTAGTTTTATTTGTCTAAAATAGGATGGACCCGAACCAAATATTTATGTGCCTCTCCAGTGGTTTTCAAAATATTTAAAGTTCTTTGCTCATGTGGACTGAAAGTCTTCAAAGGAGCACAAGTCCTCTGGAGTTGCAAGATGATATGAGCACCTATGTCACATGTCTGCTTTTGGAAATACTTGCAGTACAGCCAAGGCAGGCTGATGGATATTGTCCAGCTGTCCCGGCAGGCAGAAGTTGTGCAACCACTCCAGGGCAAAGGATATTTGGACAATAAAAGGGAAATGAGGATATTCCTGCCTCACCCAGCCCTGATTGCCTTAGGAAGGATGCAAATATCTGCACAGCTTTAGCTGAAGGTCAAACAGAACCTGATCAGGTCAGGGTCTGTGGAGGGAAGATCAGCTAAGTTGTCAGGTCTCAGATGTTGCAGATGAGGCTCCTGGGGCCACCCCTTGCTTCTCTGCCATAGGTTGGGGCCAGGCAGTGGGGTTGCTCCCCAGCCCTGGTACCCCTCATGCCACACAGCCAGACAGCCCAATGTGGGCACTGCTGTCTGTGGAGCTGGTGGCCAGTCACCACGGGGGGAGAGGCTGCTGTGCCCCGTTTCTGACTCCTTGGGCCCATCATCTCCCCTCCATCCTCTGCACATCGCCAGTTACTGTCTTTCTGCTGTAGTCTCTGCGAGACCTCACTCCTTGTCTGGTCACACCGAGGTGTGTCACTGGCTGCCATTGCTGTCCCTTTGATCACTGCCCACCCTAAGAGGGCCTTGAGCAGTTGTGTGCGCAGAGCAACACGACATTTTGGCTGTAGCTGCCAAGAGTTTGCCTACTTTGTAAGGGAACTTTGGGTGAAATCCTTGCAGGTCTGCTCCTTTCACCTATGGACTGCTGTATTTGTACAGAGAGGTTCATGACAGGCTTTATGGGTCTGGTTTTATGGGCTTTTAGGTGCTGTGCTTCATTTGTGCCTTTACCTCCCCTTTCTGCCTTTCCATAAGTGCATGTCTCGGCTGCGGAGCGAAAAGCTGTTGAAGCTCATGTTAGCCACACCATCTCCTTATGTGCCTTAACTAGTCCAGCTCATGACCAGCTCAGGACATCTTAAATTTGAATCTGCTTGTATTTGCCCCCAGAAGGAGGGCAGATAACCCACTTTTATCCTTTGAGCTGTGCAGGAATGGAGAGATCAGAGGCACCAAGAGTTCAACCAAGTCTGAAACTGCCCATGGCTCTACCATGATGCTGTCTGTCAGATCCACGAGGACTGAGCTTTGTGGAGATCAAACCCAGCAACTCTGTTTATCTTGTGTGCAAATCCAGAATACTACTGGTAATCGTAACATTAACCTTAACCTACCAGATTTTAAACTTTGAGTGGAAAGAAACTTTCTAAAGGTGGCAAATTCTTGCAGTTTTGTTACCAACATTCTTTAATGACCTGCAGCATTCCAGATGCAGGTCATTTTCACTGTATCAAATGCTAGCAAACAGCAACAATACAATTTCACACAATAAAACACATATTTTAAGCAGCAAAAATGCTGCCTTTTGAGCTGCTGTTCTAGATTAAGCATCTTGAAAGCCCCAAAGAGACAAAAATTATGGTTTCCTATTTCATATCTCGCTTCAAGATGACTGAAGCATTTATTGAGTGCTCATAACGTACTGTGTGGTTGTAGTAGCAAGCAAAGCAAACTGGGCCACAGAAGAGCTGTAATGTCAGAGGAAAGCAAAACAGCACCATTGAGCAGATTATTTCATGCCTGGAAGAATAACCCAAAATTCATTCTTGGAGAACGCAGAGGCTGAGCACACTCCAGTCCAGTGTCAGGGCTAAGGGTAGGGTGCAAACATTTAACAGACAGCAAATCACCATTTTGTATATGAGCTGCCTCCACACTGAAATGGGGAAAGCCTTGAAGGTTCCTCCCCTGGCCAGCCTGGGCACGTGGCTGTGTGTTTCATCCTGCCTGGCATTCAAGTGGTGGGTGCCAGCAGGAAAATGCATAAGGGCATTAAGCCAACTTCCTGAGAATATGCTACTGCTTCACCCTCCAGCCAACAGCAGCGATCACCTTCAGTGCAACAAACTCAGCTTTGCTTCTGCAGGTACGTCCCTCACATGCTCTGGGGTGCAGGACTTTACCTTTGCAACCTGCTGGCACAGGCATGCCAGCATAACTGGGAGATACTCATACAGGATGGCTTAAGGCAGTGGAAATGATGGGAAAGAAGAAGGAAAAATCTTCTGAGGGGAAACATCTGTTCTCTTTACCATTAGCTACAAGTGGTACCTTTTTAATTATTGAGATGCTGGAGCTGGCAGAGGTTGTGAATTGACTTGGTAATTATTTAGAAGAGCCCCAATTGCTGGCAAGGATTCCCATGTAGTCATTTTCTAACTGGATAGAGGGAGAAATAAACTCTTCAAGTATTTATTATTATTACAGCCTGTCAATTATGAAGATTTATTCATTCCTGCTGAGCTACCTCAAGACTTGGCTTTATCACTTCACTGCTGCTGCCACGACACTATTATATATGTGAAAATGTGAAGTTGAGGCATGGTTTTTGAAGTTAGACACAATTCATCTTCCTGAGTTTTGACAGCTCCCCACCATGTACAAGATAACACTGTCTAACACGCCAACCGCGGCAGTACAGCCGGCAGTACAGCTTTTCTCAGGTTTGATTCTGCACAGCATCTTAGCTCACACACTGTAACATCTCTAAGCAAGTTGAAAGTGCAATGAGACTCAGTCTTGGTGTTTTTCACAGCTATCCAGACCACTGTATAAACACCCTGGTCCACTGGGCTCGTGCTGCTGAGGTCATATTTAAGCCCATTGACACTGGGATTTCAATTGGTAAATTCCCCATCTTTCAGGTCAGTCAGGTCCTAAATTTAGGGCAGGTTGACCAAGATCTTTAGGAAATGTGGGGATGTTGGTGTCTTGTTCTGTGTAGCTCATTTAAGCCTGTTCATGGATGCAATGGAGGCTCAGCACAAAGCTATTGTTTTCTGGTCTTAGAAGGAAGTGGCTTATGATGCCATTTCCCTCGGGATTTGTGCCCTTTCCCTTTTCTTTTCCCTTTCCCTTTCCCTTTCCCTTTCCCTTTCCCCTTCCCTTCCCTCCCTCCCTGCCCTCCCCTCCCTTTTTTAAAGAAAGCAGCAGCCTTTTATGGTTTTGTTGAGTGAGGGGCAGATTTATTGGGGCAGAATTAAGCAGATAAAAGAATGGGAGCCCCCATCGTTCAGACCTCAGCTGGAGAGGCTATGCCTCAGGAAAACCTTCCCCATCGCTTCCTCCCCTGTTCCCTGTCTGCCTGCACAGCTGCCCGTCCAACTGCTTGCACTGCCCCCAGGGTGCATGCTCTCTGGCTGGTCGGTGACTCCAAAATTTACTTTCACAGGCTTTATTTTGGGAGCCATCTGAAAGGCATGGACTGTCTGTGAGGATTTACAGCCCTGCCTACCTTGTGTGCTGTGGCCAGGATACAGAGGGTGCCACAGTGAGCCTCGAATGGGTGCGACCCCTCCAGTCCCACCCTGAATTGGGGGCTGAGTTCCCAGGCGGGGGACTTGCCATAAAAAAGCTCTTTGCAGTCTCATCCCAAACAACTGGGACAATTTGGGGCCATCTGCAGATTTGCCACCTCACTGCTCACCTCTTTTCCAGATCATTAAGGCATGCATTAAACACCACCGACCTTCTGGACGAATTTGTGAGTCGCTCCTACAGCTAGCTGGGAAAATGAACCCAGCTCCTTATTTTCTACCTCCATCTTTGTTTTGCCGTGCTCTCCCTCATGTGACAGGGCGATTTCCCAGTCAGGGTTATGCAAGGTGTGTTAGTCAGGATCCCTCACATCCTGTGCAGAATCAGGGCTGGAATTTCTACATGAGCCTTAGGGGAGGAGCGGGTGCTGCTGCTGTGCTTGCCAGCTTCCCGGTTGCTCTGCAAGGTCTTTGCTGCCCGTGTCAAGGTTGTGCCATGCAACTCTTCCAGAGGCATGGGAGAGGAATTTGGGGAAGTTTTCTCTATTGCTGCTGGTCTGCTCTGCGGCTTTTTGCAGGAAGCTGTGCTGCACCTGCAATTCGGGATAGGCAGAACCTGGAAAGAAAAGATATAAACACCAAAACCAGAGCCACTGCCGGACCGGGCAACTAGTTTTATTTACACAAACATGCCTCCCCACTGTAGTTTTTGCTTCCCTGGCACATGTTCATTTTTCTTCCTTCTCTCTTCTCAGAACATTGTGGGGCCATGAGTTTCCCAGCCTTTTCCTCTGGCTGCCCATCAGCCCTGCTGCTGGGTCGGCACAAGGGCGATGCCCTCATGCAGCAGCCCCAGGGCCACTGTGCGATAGCCAAGGCAGGTGTGCCATGGGGGTCTGCACTCTGCACCCCATGTTTCCCCTCACCTTCCAGTTTTGGGGAGCTGGTCCTGAGCTTGCTGTGAGGGACAGGTAGCTCATTAAACTGCTCTCTGTGCTGTGGAGCATTCTCACTCGGCAAGGCCATCACTGCCTCCTCAAGCCATTCCTCCCACCTGAGGGAGAGGAGGCGGAGAGACTGTTGGGGAACCTTCCTGTGTGCTAAACCATGCTTGCTGAAAATACACCATGGGGTACAGCCCTGAGGAGGCAGAACAGCCTGGAGCCAGCCTCAGATTATGTCTCCCCTACCCACCAGGCATTTTAGAGAGAGGCCCACAACCCCAGTCAGATGGTTTGTACCTTAACACGTGGGATGGATGGCAGCCGCATCCTTTGCTCCCTTTCCTGGTTGCCAGTGCAGAGACCAGGCAGCTCCATGGTTGGCTGGGGCATCATCCCAGACCTCAGCCATGAGCCTGGACATGGGCAAAGCACAGTCCTTTCTTCCCAGCATCCAGCCACTCAGAGGAGCCAGCATTAGCAGGGACAGGAGGCAAAAAACCCCCTGTCACCAGCTGTGGGATCTCTTGGGGTGGGTAGTGGGGAGTGCAGAGCCCTGGCTGCAGGTCTCTGCCAGAGGGGGGGATGCTTGCAGCCCTAAAGTGTCAGGGTTCAGAGGACTCTCCAGCCCAGCTGGGCTGTATTTTTTTTGGCTACACCAAACGGAAAATATTAGCCTGTAGACAAAACAGACGCTGTGAGGAGGAGCACAAGGCAGTGCGCCCGCTGCAGGAGTTGGGGCTGGAGCAGCAAGCTCCCCACATGGCCAAGCTATGCCAGCTATGGGCTGCTGGGGAGCGATGCTGGCACCATCCTCAACCATCCCATGCTGGGAATAGCTTTTACTGCTGCAAGTCACCTGGGCATGCTCCATGGAAAACTTTAAAGGTGAAAAGTCCTCTTTGCCTTCCCACCGCCTGCTGAGGATGTCGGGGAAGGGTTCAGTGTTTGTCTGCCTGTCTCTCCGGAGATAACCAGGAGGTGGCCAGCAGTTGGCCTCCTGGTCTAAAAATGGCTTTCTTTTATAACAAACATCCCTCTTGTCTTTGGCAGGTAGTAACAACGAAGCAGGAGGTCTAACGCACAAGCAGCACAGGGCTCATCTCCCCGTGTGATAAATATAGAGCTGGAACCTGCATCACACTGCAGGTGACAACCTAGAGCAGCCCCACAGACACACGTGGGGGAAAATCACAACTCTGGGCATGCACCTCAGGTCAATTTTCCATAGTGCTTTTTGTCTCCTACTTTAAATAAACCCAGAATTCATTAATGCAGAGCTTCCATTTTTCTGTACCATCTGTTTGTGGGCCAGCATAGCTGAGAGTACCTGGAGTCAGCTCTCCTGCCACCTGCTCCCGCTGGGTTTTCCTCCTCTAGCAAAGCTTTAACCTTTGTTTTGCAGCCTGCTCAAATGTGGTTCATTATTAATTGGCTAGAAAAGCGGGGCTGCTGCAATGGACTTTTGGAGCTCCGCCCTCTCACCCGTCTCCTTGCATGACCCGGCCTGGCCAAGCAGGACAGGCAAAGCATGTCTCTGAGCTCAGCCAAGGAGGACTACAAAGGAGGGCCATGCTGCATGGCATCCTGCAGCTCCTGTCTCCAGTGTCCTCTGTGAATCCCCATCCGGATGTCAGAACTGATCGAAGGTCTTCAGGAGGAGGTACTGATTTAGGGACAGCCTTGTTTCTGCCTTGCAAGGTGGCACCGCCTTCCCCATGCTCTGGTTTTATCAAGCTAGGCTGTGTCTTGCTCTCTTGCTGACCCATCATGTTCAGGCCAGAAGAGACCATCAGCATAATCTGGTTTTATCTTCTTAGAACTCAGCTGTAAATCTTCACCCAGTGATTTCTGCACTGAGATCACAAGCGTTGCCAGAGATGGCACCTGGCTTTTCAGAGGTCCAGACCTGATTCGAAGACTTTGAACACCATTACAAAATTCTTTGGAGTCTCTTCAAAAGGCTGTAAATAATCCCTGTGACTTGTGGAGATGGGAAACACAGCTTTCTGTACACCCATCCTGACACAGGGCATGGCAGGCTGCGTGCACAGCCCTGGGGGATACACACCAGCCCCCATGACAGGCTCCACACCTCCAGCACAGCACTAGTGTGGAGCATAAAGAAGACAGAACCCCCCCCTCCCCAAAAGATGAGATCAGGATGTTTCCATCCTGGTCCTTTTGGGAAGGGGGAAAGCAGCAGCTCACCATCTCGAATCATAGCCCAGCTGGTGGGGCTGCCAGGCAGGTGCAGTGCTGCAACGTTCCCTCTTCAAACCTGGGGCCAAGTCCCTGCACTGTGGGGTGCCTGCACAGCCAACACCCCTGCTGCTGGTGTCACAGCCCTGCTGGGGGACCAGGGGCTGAGGCAAACCCTCCACAGCTCTCCGGGAAGCACTCTCTGTCCAAAACAAACTTAAAACCCAAGCTTTCCAGCTGGCCTTCTGTTTGTAGTCCTGGAGAGAACTTTTGGGTACAAAAAAACAATCCCAAAGACCTAAAAATAACCCTGAACTTCTTCAACAGGGCAGTTGTATTTTGAGATATGTGGAATATTATCGAACACTGAGACCTCCTGCTAAAACTGTGGAGGAGATGAAAGCCCCTTAACTCCTTTTCTCTTGTCACCTGAGCTGCCCTTCAGGCCTGGAAGTGCTTTTATTCGAGCACATTCCCCACTCAGGCGGTTGTGCTTCACGTCCTGCTCGACTGGGACAAGCACATCAGTTGTCACTGATGTTCTCTGCTCCTCCTGCGTCAGAGAGCTCTGCTTTGTTTCTGTTCCCAAGACTAGCCAGGGAACACACAAGCGATGTTTAAACAAGCAATGGGCATATGTAGTGGTTTATTGGTTTAGTGTATTATTTTATTGAAATTATAAAAAAAATTAAATTAAAGGACCCTTTTGTTTTATAAACCTGAAGGTTCTGGCTTAGGCTCTCTGACAGCATCCCTTCAGCACAAAGCAAACCTAGAAGAAACATGACAACAAGATATATTAGCAGCTCAAGCACTCTGCTCAGTTTAAAGCTATGTGTTATTGCAGGTCTGAAATGTTATTTCTGTTGGATATACAAAACCTTGCTTTTCTTGCAGATTTACTTCTTCACTCCTCTCAAGCTTGTCTCCAACAGCAGGTTTTTGTGCTTTGTCTCCAGAGTCCAGAGCTCACTCATCTCACCAGGGCTGATATTGCCATGCTTCGCTCAGCTGAGTGCCCCCCATGTTTTTGCCAGTTGCCTGCTGCTGCTCCAACCCTGTTTCAAATGCCCATTTCAGGAAGAGAGACCTGCTTGCCTGGGCTGGAGAAAAAGAAAGGGCTGTTCTGAACTGGAGGAATGAATAACCATCTCTTCTTTTATGCTAGTAACTTTAAAAGGCATTAAAATAGAAGGCTTTCAGGGCAGAAAAATCCCCATCACCAGGCTACAGATGCCGCAGAAGGTGGTTTCATTTTGAGCAAAGGATGTCTGGAAACAGATACTCCTTTTAACAAATACTCCAGTCACTGTCTTGGAAAAAAATCAGGTCTGTCACCTGTTCTGCTCACCTGTGAATCTGCATTGCCTCCAAATTCGGTTTCTTAGATCATTATATCATCTGCAGTGGGGTTGCTGCCTGCAGAAAGCTGAGGATCCCTGACCCCTGCACGCACTCACACACACACACCCTAACACACACACACTCTCTCTCATGCCAACAACTATCTTTATGGCCACAAAATCCCATGAAAGCAGATGGTGCTGTAGTAAAACTATGATAAACAGAGTGATTTACATACACAGGCAACTCCAGCTCTCATTAAGAATAAATTAAGTAAAGAGACCCAAGATGCAAGCAGCTCTCCAGCTCTGGCTCCAGGCACTCCCTGCATTGTTGATGCCTGAGTCTGGGATGCTGCTGCAGTCCCAAGTAATGCCTGGGAATCCCAGATTTGCATTTCATATCCAATTTGAGATGGAGTGTGCACCCAGACCTTCAGTCTGAGCCCACCTCCAACAGAAACCAAAGGAAAATATGCTTTTCTTAGATTTTAAGATTTTAAAGTTGAAGCTGAGCCCCAGTGCCACGTGGTGCAGGCGATCCTTGCTTCAAAGCTGGAGCCCAGCACCTCTTGGTGTGCTTCAAGCACAGCTGCCTTGCCAGCAGCCCCCAAGCCTCCCATGTGCTCAGTGAAGTTGGTAAGGACAAATCTGTCCCCTTTCACCTCCCCTTTGGCCATGGCCTCTGCGCAGGACCATCCAGAATGGCTCATCCAGTGATGAGCCCAGCATTCCCAGCTTCCTCCTGGGGGAGGTTCCGAGGGGTCCGAGTCAACCTAACAGCGGGGATGGTGTGACCACACAGGAGCACACCTCAGCCCACCTCCCCTAAGGGCTGGGGAGGGAGGAAAAAGCATCCCTTGGGCCCCCTCTGTTTGCTGGGAGTGCACATGGCCCGTCCAGCAGCTCCCACTGCCTCTGGCTCTGCCAGCCCAGACACTGAGCCAGCGGCCAGAGGAAACAGCCAAGCCCTGGGCTATGCAATGCAGCACCTTTACCTTTCCAGAGGGATTTAGAAATGGTGGGCTCGGCCAGCCCTTGGCCAGACACAGCTGCTGTACCTGGAAAGATAAAGGGTAAAGTCCAGAGATTCACTGGTCTGTCTCTGTTCCGCAGGGCTCCCCGAGGGCTTGCCAAGGCAGCGTGCCTCTCCTCGTGACCCCTTAAGTGTCCTGCGGGACTTGCTTTGTGAGAAAGAGGGGGAGGAAGGATGAAAATCCAAGACGAAGCACAATTAAAGCCACTGGGAACCTGATGAGCCAGCTGGTCCCCAAGCAAGCACCCTCAGGGACCTCTCCCAGGGAGCAGGCTCCAGGGGCTCTTGCAGCAAAGGCTCTGGGCAGCCTCTTCCCACGCAGTACAGCCTGCTTTGCCTTGCCTTTCCTTTCCTATGCTCTAATTTTCAGGATTTTCACCTGTGTGGTTTAGTTTTTGTTCACAGTGTGTTCCCATATGGTTTAATTTGCACCTCTAAAATTAAAATCAGATTACTTGCTGTTAGGGGGCAGCAGGTCTGAACACCAAGCCACAGAATTTTCTATTTTTCTGTCCCAGTGAGCTTAGTCAAGCGCAGGGTTGCTTGTAGCCCTGGTGTTCCTTAGCCCAGAGCTACAGGAATGGGGAGTTGTGTCAATGCCAGAAAATTTTCATGAAAGATTTTTAATGTGTCATCAAGCTGCACAATTAAATGGCATCAAAATGTGCCAGATGAGGAACTCTGAAATTCACATTTAATTTGGTGTGTGGTTGGGTTTTTTAAAATCCACCATTAATCTCTGCTCATGATATTCACAAGGAGCAAAATATTCCTTTGCAAAACTGGGGCTGCTCTGCTCCTGAAGTGGGAATAAAAAGGGGCCAGAGCAAGTCAGGAGCCCTGTGACAAGTGTGTGCAGCATGTTCTGGAATATCATTATGTGCAGCATGGATGGAGATACACTCAGAGCTCCCTGAATCGTGGGACTGGTGTAGCTCAGGGGAGACCTTCCCCACTGGGCTGGGTGTTCCGGGTCCCTTCAGCTCCTGCCCTTTCCACGTCTAATTCCAATTGGCAAAGCTAGCCGAAGTGATTCACTCGGCAGGAATGTCAATACATCAGGCTGCAAGGAGAGAAAACAGCCATCCTGGGCTGCCAGCCCCTGCCAGGCCCTGCCCAGCAGCCAGAGGAGATGTCTAGGGAGGGCATGACGGAAGCATAGGCATACAGTGAATCTGTCCCAGAGAAATTCCATCCAGCGGCTCATGGACATCACCTGCTTGAGACGACATCCTTGAGTTAAGCAGCCCTTGAAGGATTTTAGTTACTTAAATCTGTATAGCTGCCTTCTGACCTTTGACAAAGCTCCCAGCACCTACACCATCCTGTGCTGACAATCTCAAATGGCAGTGTAGTGCTGAAACACCGTTTCCCTCTGCTTCTTTTAAATGTGCTGCCTAATAAATTTACATTGTGATTTTAAGCCTGGTGAGAAGGAATGAAAGTTTCTTTCTGTTTCACTTTCTTTCACAGACCTCTCACATGGTCACCCGTGCCCTGCAGCCATCTCACTTCCAGTCTATCCAGCCCATCCTCCCACAGAAGCCGTTCCCTATTTCTGTCTGCCTTTTTCCCCCCCAGCAATGCAGTGTTAGCCATGTTGATCTACCTGAGGCATCTCACAAGGAATCAGTGGAGGTTCAGGTAGAAGAGCCACATCGTTGGGATGGTCTGTCTGAGGTCATCACGCCATGCACAGCGTTGCCTTTTACGTGGAAAATGTCACCATTGTCCCCCTGATGCATGCTCAGCCATGGGGATGATGCTGCTGGACATGACTGTGAGTACACTGGCAGCTCCAGACTGTTAGAGTTCAGCTCCTGGCATGACTGAATGATGGCAGGGATCACTTGGTCCATCTTGGAAATTAGCACAAGAGAAGAAGGAGCAGTGTGACTGCCTCAGTTTCTCAGTCTTTGCCCTAGAGTACCCAGAAAGCAAACAGAGCCCACACTAGAGGGAGGCTCAGGAGCAACCACTGAGGAAATGTCTTACTTCACATCCTGAGCAAAGAATGCCTCTTTTGGGTGGATAAAACAGACTGGAGGGGGCGGGATGCATCTCTTCCCTCTCAGGAGGAGCAGAGGGAGCACTTTCCTGCTGGGAACCCCCTTCCCCTCTTGCCTTGCTGTTCCTGAGCTCATGAGCGTCTTACAATTTACTTTAATCACTGCCTTTACCTCCTGCCTTTGAGAAGCTTCCCACCCCCCGCTGCTTGAGTGAGGAATGATATTTTAGCATCATTAAACCAGGCAGGCTGGCAATAACCCATATGCTTTCATATCTGCCTGGCTTTAAATGGGGACCAGCTGTGAGGTGCATGGAGGACCAAACCCATATGCAATCTATCCAATACCCTTCTGTGTCTGCCAGCGTTAGGGACCAACCTTGTTCAGTTTTCTGTGCTGCAGGTTCTGTTCCAGTCCTGACAATGTCCCGCCTCTCATGATTTCATGCCCTTTCTGGCTGTTCACTTGATGGGAAGCTGAACAAAACCAGTACAAAAGGAGGCTATGGCAAAATTTGCACTGACATTTGCTGGCATTATTCTTATTTTCTGGCAACTGGAATGTGCAATGTGTCTGATATTTATCAGAGAAAAAAATGTCACGTCCTTTCTCTTCCTCCTGATATATATTAAAGAAATAGAAAGGCAGTCTGGAAGCTTTTAAAGGCCTGTGTTCTTCCACCAAAGACAGTCACAGACGCCTAAATGCTTAAGCACAGATGCATAGGATGCACCCCAAGGAGATTACCCTTCAACAGATCCTTCCTCATGCTGGTTTACTTTCAAATGGTGCAACGTGGTTCCAGTCTTTGCGGCCTCACACTTGGTGTTCTGGGAATTACCTGGCATGGTTTGTATGACCGTGGGCCCTTTACCCCCACCAAGAGTCCCCCTTGGGAAAATGACAGGAGTGAAGGGCTGCATGTTCCCCCGTCCATGGTCAGTCCTGCCTGCTGATGTTCTCCTGTAATGAAAAATATCACATCAGCAACTCCTTCTTGGGGGGAAAAACCCAGCCTGAACACTAGCCCCTCTTTCTCTTTCAGGTGTCTTTCCCCCTTTTTAGCTCAGTTTGAGCCCTGTTGCATGGCACTTTGGTGGAAAGGCCTATTGACAGGACCAGTCTGAACCACAGCCATGGTTTCTGTGCTTGCAAATGTGTGCGTGTACAGCTGTGAGCCTGTGTGCTTTCCTGTGTAAACATGCATATATGCCAATATGTGAGCTGATCAGAGTATTGCCCCTGTATATTTATCAATTATTATAATGCATGGCATTAAAAAAGATAGCACAGTAGATGTAATATGTAATGCAAATGTCATATGCAAATAATTTACTTAGTGTCACAGCAAGAGCAACAAAAGACAAGGAATCCGACTCTCAGCAAGTCTGTGGGGTTTACATTTTACATTGCGTCCCCGCTCCATTTGCTGGGATGGCATGAGGAAAATAGCTGTCAGTAATACTTTGTGTGGCAGCAGATGCAACGTGCAGAACTGCAAGCAGGCTGATGCAGTACCTTTTATTACCCAGATTAAGGATGGCAGGCAATTTACTTGCTAAAGGCCAACAGCAAATAATCTTTTCCCTGTGAAATGAATTTAGGCAGCTTGAGGTGGGGCCAGAGAGCAATTAAGTATATTATTAAAGCA